>CAMQGK010000193.1:8967500-9142500 GCA_947000775.1 Pterois miles
AAATGTAGGTTTTTTATTTTGGAGTGAATTATAATATGGGGGGAAACTATGGTGCTTTGCGGAGGTTTGCGCTCTCCAAGTGCTTTTCTAGTTTTGTTATTTAAAAACTTTTAATTATGAATCAGCAAAATCAGGACAGGGGTTTTCATCAGCAGCAAGTTAACATGACTTCTATGCAGCTGAAAAGTGAAACGGTAAAATAAAACAGATATGTGAAAGTAAAAACTGTGAAGTCTGAGATTCATTTAGAAGCTACAAAAGCAGTGAAAGCTGAAAATAAGACGTCTTTCTCTCTGGTCTTCTGCACGCTTATTTGAGGGGGAGAAAGAGGGTCATTTGCGATTCTTTGGTTTTAAACCAAACGAAAAAGGGGAGCCAGATAACATGAAGGAACAAAGTGATTTATTAACTGTGCGATAAACAAGTCGGGACTAAAGATGGAAATGTCACAAATTCTCGTTCCCTTCTTAGCACTCACCATCCAGAATACACAAGTCTGCCACCGACAGAGAGCAACCAGACCAAAACTCCTCCCACTGCGAGCAAACAGCCCTCAATCAGAGGTAACCAAATAAAAATGGTGGTCTGACTGTACGAGGACAGTAACTAGTCACCAGCTGATTGATTCCGATTTATTGATCTCAGCATGTCCTTGTGTAAGAAAGCGCTGTCTATACGTTGAGGCCACTCATGTATTGCAATGTATGTGTCTCCAGTCCAAACATATTTATATCTAACTGTGTCTCTCTTCAGCTTTTTTTGGACGATATTATAGTATATCGTCTTTTTTCTTAAAGCAATATCGTCAGCAGAGAATTTCAATATCGCCCTGCCCTAGAGGCCAGTGTTCGTTTTGGAAGTTATGTCAGTGTTTCCTGTACGGACGTTAAATTATTTCTGTACATGCTTTATTTAGTTTATGTATTGTTTTAAGCTCAACCATGATGTTTTCCCTTAATCTAAATGGTTTTCTTGCCTGAACCAAAGTCAATGACCATGACATTTTTTTATACAAGTAGTTTTCTTGTATAAACCTAAGTCAGTGGCTTTGTTGCCCCCTGCTGGTACTGCATGTTCACACAGGCGTGTAATATACATATCTCTGTGAGGCAAAATGTCACGTTGACACACCTTGGGTGGACATTATATGATTTGGCGTGATATCAAGTTGAACCACTGACCTTCTGATTAGTGGACTGGGATGAAATTTGGGGTGGAGATGCATGTTTTCAAGAGGAAGCGCCATGTTGCCTGTGAAAGCAACAAATAACTACATAAAGTACCAGCCACCTACCGTGGCTTTATGACCTCTAGTACTTTTTTGTTCTAAAACAAAATTTAGATGAACATATAAAATCTCTTGCTGCTCTTTGAACTCACAAAGAGAAACAGGCTCTTTGAACATTTCTAGGCAGTGAGGTTCAGAGGGGAGAAAAAATATATTATACAATATATAATATTATACAACCCCAATATGCCATGAAGAAAGGATGCCTTTCCAGTGACAAAGCAGACACTTTGTAAGAGATAATGAGGACAGGCCACATAAAAACAGCCTGAAATGACACAGAGACTGAAAAAGAGGAAGGCAATGAACAAACTGAAATAACTACAGGGCTATTATGTCCTTGTCCTAATGTCCTAATTCATGTTCGAATATTCTGTACTTTTGTCCTAAAATAATTGAGTCTTGAATTATATATTTTTTGACTGAATACTCCCTAGATGTAGCAACCAAGTGTAATGCTGGCTCTCACGTAAGACTTTGACAGACATACAGTAGTGAATGTGAGGGGATGGCATGACTCCCTTTCACTACAGATTCATCTTTACTTCTGGCTTCAAGTAAGTGCTGCTTCTCACACACTGTGGCAATCACACAAGCCAGGGATGGAGGCTTCCTGGAGATTGATTGAGATGTAAGATAATGGGGTTATATTCTACTCACATCATGGTGACATTCATCGCCACCACCGGGACGTCTTGAAGCTGTGCGCCGTCACAGTCCAGCTCCAGGTCTCGGCACTGACAGAGCTCAGGAACGACACCCAGCACTGGAGAGATTGAGGGCAGAAGGATGGAGCATCACAGGAAACGTCAATCAGCTGGTCGTAAAGTGACAAAATGTCAAGACTTGAGCTGCTTGGAAGAATGGCAACCTGCTGGAAGATAATGTGATTTCTACGATTAAAGCAGCAGAGAAAGATAACGAAAGCAGAATTTGAAAAACAACAGATTAGCAACAGTTAATAAAAGAACCAGGTTTGCTTATTGAATATTCCTGGGTTAAACCAGCTTTGATTATCTTTCATTAGATCGCTGTTTGGATATGCGAGATTTGATTAAACGGAGCATATATATTTAACAAGGCATTACTGACTCCAGTGAAAGGAAATTAAATTTGAGGGCACATCGGCATTAGCCAAACGCTTCCTTTTGATATGGCAGACCTATTTTCATTCACACAGATAATGTGATTCACATTTGAGTCATGTCTTGTTTAATTCCTCTTTCAGCTAATGGTATATGTTTCAGACTTCCCATTGAGTGAGACCAATAATTAAAAACAATAAAATGTTTTAAAATGGGGGCGGCAGTAGCTCAGTCTGTAAGGACTTGGGTTAGGACGCGGACGTCACAGGTTCAAGACCCCCATGGACCAAGACCAACTGGTTGCTGGAGAGGTGCCAGTTTACCTCTTGGGCACTGCCGAGGTGCCCCTGAGCAAGGCACCAAACCCCCAACGGCTCTGGGCGCTTGTCAGGAGCAGCCCCATCACTCTGACATCTCTCCATTGATGCATGTATATGTACTGTGTGAACAACAGAGTGTAAAACTGAATTTCCCCACTGTGGGACTAATAAAGGAATATCTTTCTTTCTTTCTTTTCTTTAAAACTAGAATTACCACCTTGCAGCTGTTTGCCTCCACCAACCAGTCAGGTTGCTGTTTACATCCATGTCTATCTAAAATGTCCTCACTTTATCATTTTATCCTATTAATTATTTGTGTGAAATTGTCATAATTAGCATATGAATTCTTGAGTTATGTCCAAAAAATATGTCCAATCTAATTAGTTCATCCTTGAGTCCAGGTGGATATTAATACCAAATTTGAAGAAATATCCTCCAGGCGTTCCTGAGATATCACGTTCATGAGAATGGTACGGACGGATGGACAACCAGAAAACATAATGTCTCCGGCCACGGCTGTCGCTGGTGCGAAGGCAAATAAACCAACTGATTTTATGGAGTGTCCTGAGCCGGTCCACACAACAGGAAAAGTTATTCTATGATTAATAGTTTTTGGCTAAATAAAGCCACTCCAAACTATTTGCAGCAAGTTTCCCTAGTGTCAGATGCACCCAATTTGAACTGTACTAAAACACTGCAACAGTCTCCTAACTCATAGAGATACAGACACTACAGAACACATAAAGTAACTAAACATAGTCCAGCAGTTTCAGATATTCAGATTTTATCATGTTCTTATTTGTTTTATTTTTGCAGGGACATCACACCTCTGCTCTAAAGTACCAGAAGGTTGTTTTGAGCTGCTCATTTTGGGCTCATTTCCTGAACAACATCTAAACATCGCTGCAACCCTGTTGCCTACAAAATCACGTTCCCATAAAGGCTGTCAGTTGAATAAAATATTTAACTGTGATTAATCGCAAATTAATCACACCTTTTTAATATCTGTTTAAAATGTACCTTAAAGGGAGATGACAGGCATGTATTTAATACTCCAAACTAATTAACAACACAAAACACTTATAGTCCAGAAACCCTCTCAGGTTCAATATGCTCAAATCATAACATGGCAAACTGCAGCCCAACAGACAACAACAGCTGTCAGTGTGGTGACTTGACTATGACTTGATCCGAACTGCATGTGATTATCATAAAGTGGGCATGTCTGCAAAGGGGAGACTGGTGGGTACCCAGAGAACCCATTTACATTCACATATCTGGAGGTCAGAGGTCAAGGGACCCTTTTGAAAATGGCCAGGTTTTCCTCTCCAAAATCTAGCATACGTTTGAAGCGTTATTTAGCGTCCTTTGCAAAAACTTAGCCTGGAAATCGCAAGCTGCATTATTGTGTTAAAGAAATTACTGATTAATGCGTTGTTTGCATTCTTAGTTATGTTTCAAGGGAAACATATTTTCTCTCGCATTACAGCTGCACTTTTAAATATGTAAAAAAAATAATTGAAACAAAACAAAAAGAAATGAAAAAAACCTATGTGGTTAGGTTAAGTAAAACATCGTGGTTTGGCTTAAAATAAATATGTTGGATTATTTAATTTATGGATGTAGATTAAAACAGTAACTTTTGGTTTCACACGGGAAACAAACAGTAGTCTCCTGGATGAAAGTCCAGTTTGAACCCCATCCACCCTGATGTCCTCCTAGAACCCAGAACCGGCCCGGAGGTCTCAGACAAATCACGCAATTTTACTTACGAAGCTAAAAAAAAAAAAAAGCAGTAAAAAAAATAGCTTGTGTTATGAAATGCTCGTGTATTGTTAGTGTGCTTCTTCCTGTCACACGACATTGATGTAAATTGACGTGAGTGATGTTTGAAGTAGCATCACCTGCTGAGGCTGCACATCCATAATAAGTCATGGACTGCTAAGTATTTTTTGCAGAGGCTGGCAGTAAAACTTTGTGCTTAGTTAAACATGTGTCTGTATTCAAAGAATACAACTTGAACTGTCACTTTGAGTCAAAACCTGTAGAAAAATATAAAATCCTGTCTGGAGATGAGAAGGAGAGGACAGCCGAGGGGCTGCTAGCTAAGATATAAAAGCAGAGACGACTTTTCACAAAACTGCATGCAACAAAAGAAGAAGTGTTAATATTAATTGGTGTTAATTAAATGTTAAATGTAAGTGTTAATGTTAAATATAAGTGTTAACATTAAGTTAAATGTTACGTTTTGTTAATGGAAACATTACTACCCAAAGCAGTCCTGAATGGTTCAAAGACTCCTGCTTTTAATGTCATTTTCTTAATGATATCCTGTTTGGAGTGATTTTCAGTTTAATAACTGCTGAAAAAATACATGCCCAGTTTGTTTTCTATAGTAATAAAATAGAGGTTACTTCTGACAGTATGTGTTTGGTCCCAGCAACAATCTGGGTTTCTCATGTGGCCCCCCAGGAGAAAAAAACCCTCCCCACCCCTGTCTTATGAGGACTTCTGTGGACTATGATAAGAAATGATTGGAAGGTATTTTTAGGAGACCAGGCTGCTCGCCAACATGACACTTCCCATAAAACAGCCCTATTGTTATGATTTAGGACAGGATGCTTTCAAGAGAAAGAACATGTTTGGGAGGGTTAGAGGTCAACATGAACAAGACAAAAACAAGTCAGACTGCATTCATGTGTCTTGAGCTCTGTGTTGTGTATCTGCTTTGAAGGAGTGTCTAAAAATAAAATACACATTATTTTTTATTATATAACCCCAGTGGACATAAATGCTCTGGCAATGTTACTGTAATGCAGGACCACGTAAAGGCTCCAACATCAGCATTAAATACAACAATATGAGCGTTCCTTGAAATACTAACAGAAGAGCCTTGTATAATTAAACAATGCTGCAGTGTCGGTTTGAAGTCTGCAAATGAATCTTATTCTTTGGCTTTCATACACTCGTGGAGCATTGTGCTGCCGTGTTGCACATCAACAGCTTTACACAATCACAAAAAGGTAGGGAAAGCAAGATCAGTAAATAGCAGCATGTGGTTGTACAAATGTTACAACTGCCATGAAAATACATCCCTGCAGTTTGTATCTGACAACACTCAGCGTCCAAAGAAGCTGATAAATACAGAAAAGGGAAGCAAACTTCCCCCAGGTTGGTAGTCAACATGCATAAATGGAGACTAGAACACTTGCTTTTATGACAGATTATTTGTGTATGTGCAATAAATACAAAAAGTCTATTTACACCAAGCAACAGACTGGGTCTTCTTTTGATTTTAACATAAAACACTTGCTATCACAGGGAAATTCTTTGTGCTCAACAAAAGCTACCGTCACACCAACAGAGCTGATTAAACTAGCAGCCTTTTTGAAAAATGTCCTTTCTTTGTTTAAAAGTAACATATTATGCTCATTTCATTCATCGATGCATTTTAATGTTCTATTAGACCATGTTTACATGTGCTAAAAACCTTTATTCTTCTCATATTGTTTGCCTGCATAAAGCCTCATTCACCCTCTGACTGGTCAGCGTTTCCAGGTCTCTGCAGTCAATCAAACGCCCTCAAGGCAGCGTCACTGCCTGCTCCGCCTGCAGCCAGAGAGCAGGGAGATGATTCACTGTGTGAGTGCTACAAGGAGTTTGGAGCACTTCTACTGTGAATAATTAACAAATAAAAGGCCGTGTAAAGCTAACATTACTCTGCATTCTGGGTTTGTCACCACAGAAAAATATGTTGCTAACTACCCAGCCCAAATTGATTGATTAAGAAAATTGCCAAGTATATAAAATTAGGTTTCAAAGACGCTAGGGATGTGTCTGCTGAAGCGCTGAAACCACGCCCATAGCAGCGAGCAAAGAGGGAGGAGCTGTTCAGAAGTGTGCTTGCCCGGTGTCACTCGGGGGCCTGAGTCCTTCTGATCGAGGCTCAGCCCTTGAAAGGTGTGAGGTCAGTAATGGCCCTGTCACTCTGGGGTCCGGTTTTGTCTGAACTGTGAATGCAGCCCCAAACGGGACCTCTCCCCAAAGACATGTAGGTTAATTGATGACTCTAAATTACTTGTAGGGTCCAGGGTGTACCCTGCCTTTGCCCAATGCCAGCTGGGATTGACTCCAGCGACCCCTGCAACCCCTAATGGGATAAACAGTTGCAGATGGATTGATGATACATTCATAAAAATACATATACAATATAAAAAAACAAATACCTCCACTCTATGTGGGGCTCAAACACATGACCAAGAAATAATGAGTCTGATTCTCTATCAACTGAGCTACGATAACTTTTATCAAATTGCTTGGCTTTCGTCAGCGGTCCAACTTAGGTCAGAAAAGTAGCTCTTTTCGAGCATAACCCAGCCCTTACCGTCTGCTGGTGTGGATTGATATTGCTTAACGCTGCTAGACTGTAGCGTCAAAGCTGTTTGCGGCTGAATGAGGGGTGGATGAGCCTGAAAGGGTGAGTTAAGGTAGTCAATGTTTTAAGAGATGAAGGACATAAAAAAATATTTATTGCACAGGAAATGTCATTTAATTTGAGTTTGTGGCATTTCCCACATCTAGAGTGATCAGAATTTAAGCCTTTATAAAGGTAATGGGTTGCATTGTGTAACTGTGAGCGAAGCTTCATGAGGAGGAAATAATGAATCCAGAAGTTGAAACCATCACCAACAGACCTCATCCCACATCTACAAAGGCAACCAACCAGTCAGAGTCACTAGGCCATGATCCCTCACCGGCTTCCCACCCACAATTGTATGCAATTATACACCTGAGCTGAACTGCTACTGCAGCTGGTGTTTAAACCCAGGGAGCTGTGTGGAGCGTTTATGAGCACAAATTAACCAAAACATTTAGTTAAATATGCTGTTTAGAAACAGGATACTTACAGCATACATTGGACCTGGTTCCAGCGTTATAGCTGGGCATCCCAAAATACTTGTCGAAAAGATGTGGCCATCCGTTGTTATCTCCTGGAAAATAAGGTAAACAAGATGGTGATTACAGCCCATCATCTGTGCTGCAAAACCAAACATCTTTTATTAAGGTTGTTCCCCTTACTCCTCGCTCTTTTGTGATACACAGAATGACCTTCATCTCGCCCACAGCTACACATATGCCAGATGACTGTTCTGTTGCTTTATAATGGCTGCAGGTTTATACAGTAACAAACATTTATTCATGTCATCATCAACTAAACATCCTAAAAGTTGTCTTACTATCAGAGTTGTCTTACTAACAGAGGACATGTTAAATTGAAATGTCACGTTGAATGTGTTAAGGTTTTTAGTCACTGACACCAACCCAACAAATGAAACTGAGATGAAGAACAAAAAATACATACTGTATACTGTATATACACAACAGTCCAAATCCCAAAAATACTCAGTTTAAATTGATATAAAAATGAGAAAAGCAGCAAATCTTCACCTCAACTTGAGCCAAGTTTGGAGTTTTTGATTGAGAAATTACTTAAATGTTTACTCAAATGGGTAATTGATGCAAACTATTTCTTTCCTCTACACAATCTGAACACAAACTATGCAATTATGAGATTCAACAGAGGAACAAGGTCGTGACTCAGCTTCCACATCAAGCCTTATGAGACGTTGATGCAGCGTTTGAGGTGGTCACACCAAACATGCTGTAAAATCTCTTTATCCTGCCCGGGCAGACTCACCACACACATGAGAAGACTCCTCACAAGAGATTTTCCAACCATCTGTCAAGTTTCTTAAAAACTCTGGTGCTTTATGGTAACTCGCAACGTCAGCCAGGAACTAATCTTTAAGTCACTGTCTCTCAGGTAACTATCATTTCATCTTTATGATCCAGCCGTTTCAGAAGTCTTATCTTATTATCATATACAGTATATAAAGGAAATTAATGTCAGCAATTTATATGAAATATTTTTGTGGTTAACAATCAGTCACTAAACCTGAAAAACTGCCCTTTGTCATGCTTAAGATGAAGAGGACTTTTCCATGAGTAATATAAGAACCACTGTGAAAATTATGCCACTAATTAGACTCTTGTGTGGTCTGCAGGAAAGGCTTCACCTTTTTATTAACAAGGCTCTTGGGGGAATTAACTCGCTGGATAAATAATTCCTTACTCGACATAATTATTTCATCATACAGCTTGAATTGCTACAGTCATTACTGTCAGTGATATGACTCATTCAGATTCAGTGCACATGGTGGAATACAAAGAAATCAATCAAACAATCATAAAATAACCAACATGTTCTCATCCAGACTGATCACATTTTTGGTTTTACGCAATAAAACCACATAAGTGAAACTTTCAAGCTATAATCAGCTGTTGGCTGAAAAGTTTACTGTTGCCACAGATGGGTTCAGATCACAGTTAATGGAAAGCCTGTTGTGTCTCATACCAGTGCTAAAGGGTGCCTCGTATGGCGGTATCAAACACCAACAGTAGCACAGCGCTGGTATTTGACACACTGGGAATGAGAACGGGCTGGAAATAATGGTGCCTTCAAATGGAACTCGTGAACACATGCACTACATTCAAGTGGTTAAGATGTGAAGATCACCGCTGTTAAGCAAATGCAATATTAACATTGCTGTCCAAGTCTAGAGGCCAAAGAGACTAACAATTTAGCAAGCTAGCAAGAGGGTAACATAATACAGGAGATGTAAAGGCATAATGATGGAGGAGAAACATGAGGTTATTGAGAATATGAACATTTTCCTCAGGCATATTATAAAATTACCAAGAAAAACAATATATTGGACAATATTAACTTATTATGCACTGATAAATGAACTTCCATGGGCTCCATCATTTCTCACAACGTCAACAAACATGTCACAATTCATGAACTTTCCACTCACAAGGTTGTGAATACGACATGAGGTGGGCGTTCATATGGGCCCAACTCGTAAACATGGTAAACACAACACCATTTGAAGGCACCATAACTCACAATCATTGTGTATTGTTTGGCATAGTGCATTACATATTATAGTGTAAACGTAAAGCAGCCGAGACTGATGAGAATGCCGTTAATGTTGCAGGTCTTTGGTCATAAAGTTTTTGACCTGATGATGGCCCCAGATGAAGGATCACCAAAGTTATTACAATTCATTCAGGGACATGATTTAAAATTTCATGGCAATCCCTCCAATACTTGTCAAGATATTTCACTCAAATCCATTAATGTCAACCTCGTAGAGGCACTAAAGGGATTGCCACAGTCATTAGCAGTCATTGCCTGTAATAAATAGCTCTCATATGAATTTCCATGATGAGTAGATGGAGGAGCCTCGTGGCTACTGAATGCTACTGAAGCTTTTAATCATTTGCACTTTGAAATCATTTTTCCAATGTCGTCTTTGTGTTGCTTTGGGTTATTTTCTGCGGAGTGTCTATTTAACAGTGATAAGACAAGGGAAAATTTGCACAAGATTAACAGCACAGATGACTCTTATTAAATCACAGGAGGACTCAATTAATAAAATGTAATACTAGTCTAATGATTAGATTTAAATGTAGAGCAATGATTTGATATTTGGGTCCGTAGGTAACTTGATATAGGTGAGCTATATAAAAAACTTAACTTGTTCCTTCCTGTCACTCGTCATTAGGGCTGGGACGATACACCTATCTCCTGATTCAATACTATCACGATACTTGGGTGTTTTTCTACAAGTAGTGGGATTCGATGTTACGATTACGAACACTAGACCATCGGACAAACACTACTTTGGAAAATATCTAAATGAATACACTAAGAATGTTTGATTTTCACTGTGTATGTAGTCATAGATATCCTCAAGTCAAATATATCAGTCATTGTCCAGAATTATTTATTACATTTTTTCCAGCAACCCAAAAATCAAAGAATAAAGACATTTCCCTCACACATTTGTGAGACTTTCTTATAAATTATTGGGGACATGTAATGTTTTATACTTCTGGTGAATATATCTTATTTCCATTTAAGTATTTTGGAAATAGAGTTCCCTTTGTTAACCCCTTATTTTGAAAACCGGATGTAGTGGCACATGCATACTTCAGCTGCAAGCTCTTCTGTCAGCTTCTTTCTCTTTATCCATCCATGGTCAGCTCCATCTGTTTAAATATGTTTAACATAAACGTCAGTATACGGGTGCTCTACAGTTATAGAGTCGGCTGATTTGACCATAGAGATGAGAGTGACGGCCGGCTTGACCACAGTTTACTGCAATATAACATTTTGAGCTAGCAAGCAGCTTTAGCCATGATGTCTAACTCTGCTTTTCCTGCGATGTGTGAAACCCAAAATGTTTCCATACTTTACTGTCTGCCGTTTTCTGCTTTCTCGTTTCAGCGTGCTGCGGTTTGTTTTGGTTTACGGATACAGAATGGTCATAATGTCAAATGACTACAACAGTAAAAGCAGCAGCCTCCTCTACATAGACTCAAATGAAACAAATATATTGCCTCTGGTATTAAAAAATCTATTTCAAAATCAGGTGAATCAGTTTTTTTTTTCCCCCAACCCTACTTGCCATCATTCAAAATGATTTTATCCATTGCTTAATTATTCAAATCATCAGTCCACCATTAGATAGTCTGAAGAGCCACAACACATGTTGGGGTGGTTGGGTAAATGCAGTAAGCTCACATCTCATTGTCAGAAATTGTTTTTATGTAATGTATGTATACATATGTAATGCATACGGACATTTCTCGCATACACAAAATCCACATACTACACAGTTGGAAGGCACTACATACTTCATTTTACTTTATAATTAGTATGAATAGTAGGTTAGTAATGTATGCGACTTCAAGGACAGCGTGTTTGTGTTTGTTTGATCGTCATGACAGTGTGTCTCATGATTGAGTATTCATTGAGTAGTAGTACTTCAAAAGGTCTCTCACACATTCGCTGCAGTGTGGGTTTGAAATGCAAATCTCACAAAGCACAGTTGCTCTGAATAATGTACTTAATCAGCTGTGTTAAAAAAAAAAGACAGCGCTCCTTGCTCCTAGTGATAAGCTTCCCATTGATGTGTGTGTGTTTGGACGCAAACATTTCAAACACTGAGCAAAGTGAGAGCGAGATTTAGAACTAGAGTGAAAATTAACAATGCACAAACCTCATTTTCCACATACAGGTCTGGGCCAGTACACTATCTGTTATCAAAAGCACAATAGGTAACATATATAGATAATAATGAAGTTTGGAGTTTCCATGTGAGTCTGCATAGTGGTGCAGTGGTTAGTCATGTCGCCTCACAGCAAGAGGGTTCCTATCCGGCTTGGGGCTCTGCTGTGTGGAGTTTGCATGTTCTCCACGTTTGGGTGGGTTTTCTCCGGTCTCCCCCGACTTCCTCCCACAGTCCAAAGACATGCAGGTTAACTGATGACTCTAAATTGCCCATAGGTGTGAGTGTGAATGGTTGTCTGTCTCTATGTGCCCTGCGATGGACCGGCAACCTGTCCAGGGTGAACCCCGCCTTCACCCAATGTCAGCTGACCTATTCACCTCTATGAAACCAGAAGATTGAAGTTAACAGGGGAGTGAGTATGCCATTGATTGACATGACACGTTACTCTGCCCTTCCTTTTCCCTGCCTGTTGCGCTGGGTTTTGATCATAAAGGATTTTATAAAGTTAGTCACAGCTAATTGGACTCATCTGTTTCCTGATTACTGCTAATGCCTTTGAAGCACGTCTCCCTTTAAATGTGAGCTCCTGTTTGATCCTGATATGACGGCTCCCTGGTCCTAGTATTGATCTTTATATTGACTGATGCTGTCATTAACGACTCTACATTTATTTCTGCATCTTAATTAAAAAAGGTGCATTGATAAAAGCTGTGATGGAAACTGCTCTGCTCATGCTACATGAAAAATTGCATTCAAAACTATGAATTATATTAGTTTAGTTCTGAATGAAGCAGCTATGATGCGTTTTGAAAAAAAAAAAAAACCCCACCTTACTATGTGTTGTAATCCAATACAGCACCATGACCAAGTACAGCAACTGTGTACGGTATAGAGACATCACACAGTATTACAAGAGATAAAAGTAAATGTGAAGGCACACAAATATTTTCAGCATGCCACTCAAGAGGTTTTGTTAAATCGTCATTAAAGCAAAATGAAACAAACAATGGAAACAATTCTGTTTGCTGCACACAGTCAAAAGTTATAATACAGTAGGTAGAGTTTTGTGTTTAAAGTGGCTATAATCAATACTTCTTCAAGTAAAGGCTGGGTAATAAAGCCAAAAATCTATCATGATATACTGTACTGTAGGTCATTTCATGTCATAGTAACAATACAAAGTACTTGACAAAATCATTTTAATCAAGAACTTTAGCGCCAAATGAACGTAACAGTCCAAGTGAAATTACAGTAAAAAGCAAATAAATATATTTCCAGCTATAAACTGACTCTGACTGACTCCACAATGATGTTGTTCTTTGAACAATCCATTTGTCAGTTGATTGTGTGTAATGTACTGAATGTTGCAACGGGCAGGAGCCAAGGGCAGCATGATGCACGACTTTTTTAGTGAGTCACTGAACTTGAAAAATAAATTTCCCCTTATTGTCCTGTCATAGTTGCTCACCACTAAAAAGGACCTCACCTCTAGTGTTTTGTCTCTGTTATCCTGGCTCCGTCAGCTGAATAGTTAATTAGGATTCAGTGTCCATGAGGATTCTCGGCCATGTTTACAAGTACTAAATCACAGAAACAGAGATTGCCATAAGGGCTCCATGTAATCCTTAGTGGGTTGTTTACACCGTGAGGTCACGTACGACTTGAATTCACCTCATTGTGCCCATAAAGCTCCCATGAAATGGAACAGCAACTGATACATTGAAAGAGGACAGGGAGGATGTTTTCAGTGACACCTTTATCACAATCGCACCTTGTCCAACCAGGAAGCGAAACATCATCTCAGTGGACACAAACATCAAGTTTACACAAAACACAATGGATTGTTACTTCCACAGAGGAGTTTATGTTTTCACCTGTGTTGGTTTGTTTGTTTTGTCTGTCTGTTAGCAGGATTACTCCAAATGTTCGCGACAAATTTGAATGAAATTTTTTGGACTGCGATAATTTTTGTTGCGATCCGGATTCAGGAATTTTTTACAGGATTCGATCACCCATAAGGTTAATTAAAACTTTTTTCATATAGACAGGCTATGGATAGACAAAATGTTTATACACGACAGTTTTGACTACTTGCTTCTGCAGTCTTCCCTGAGGTGTCACGTGATGTTAGTGTGACTTCATCTGTGAGGTGGTTATATGGAGTTTTTCATCCCACCTGAAGTGGTAGGATGACGGTGTCCCCCGCCCTCTGCCATCTGATGGTCTATCCGACAACAGGGGTGCCTTTACAAGACTGTGTCCCAGGTGTGGGCAAGTTGGTCCCTCATCCCGGTTGACAGTCTTTGGGGCCTGCTCCCAGATTTCAACCGCCTCGCTGATCCACTGATGGAACCTGTTGCTTTCTGTTCTAATGACCTTGGCTGCTTCCCAGTCCATGAGATGGCTCTCTCTTTTACAGTGGTCTGAAATGGCTGATTTCAGATTCTCCTGTCTTGCTTTCAACACACCTGTGTTGCCCCCCCCCTTTTAGCCAAAAGGCTAAATGAACAATTCAGCCATAATATGAAGACCACTGGGTATAACACATGCGCAGTGTAACTGACGTGTTCATGACGCATGACCCAACATCCTTCCTTCTGCGATAGTTGCCATATTTTCACATCAAACTCTTGGTCAAACTGAGCATGCTTGGTGATTGTTGGAAAGAGTAACGACGAAGGTGAGTTTTATTTAGTTTCTGTCCAGTTTGAATGAAGTGTTTTATGATGCTTCGCTATGTACAGCTGATCTCAACGTAAACAAAAACACACATGGATGATAGTGCAAGCTCAACGGACACAAGGGGGCAAACGATCGGAGTGATCCGCCATCCTATAAATAAACCAACTTCAGCATGTGATGAAATGTGGAAAGACCTGCTGTGCTTAGTTACGTTGCTAAGCTACGATTGGACAATCACTATTTAGGGGAGGGGTTTAGCTAATGGTCGACTGCATCAGAGAAAGCAAAAGACAAAATATGCATAAAGTTTTAATTCTTTTTGGGGTTATTTCTCTATCCATTTGTGAATCTTCAAAGATGTTGGGTGGAAGTAATCCATATTTATGAAAGCCAAGCATGGTTAAGACTTTTTGCAATTAGTCAACCCATGCATTGCAATGTTATATTTAGTTTATATTATTTTCAGTCAACAGTGTAATTAAACCGTAGATGTGATTCCATGGTTTGATTTACCACAGAAGTGAAATTATCAGAACTTCACTGCATCACTTTGAACTTTGGCTTCAAATGCAGATTCATTTATGATTTATTATGCTATGATAGACACAAGTTAAACAGCACAAACATAGCAAACTGATGCTCAATGAAACCAGTAATTGAAAAACTGATGCAGTCACAGCTGTTCAGAGATCAACAGCTACAGTGATACAAAAGGGGAGAGACAATCTGTGGGAATAGGGTGACTCTATTTGAAGTCAAACTCAAAGAGATACACATGACGCCTGCAGACACACAGATTAAACTTAGAGAAAGTCCTATCTCAATTTCTTTCTGATAACAACCCTCCTTTCAACCATCTGTCTCTGACGCAAACAAGGAGAATTAGGCATCATGCTCCTCTGTGGTCTTAGACACGTTATTGTGAATGTGTTAAAATGAACCCACTTCTATCAAAATGATAGAAAATATGATCTCAAACACTAGGTCTGACCTACATTGCTCCTGGCACCATCCTCAACAGATGTCAGCCCTGAATTACAATTACACAATAAAGCGGTGGCTTCAATCCAGGTTCTCACGACCTGGAACCCCTGCTTGTTTTCATTCTAGACATCTAATCAGGTACCACCTGAGATGCCAAGTACTTGTAGGTAGTTGGTAGGACATCAGCTATTCTACTGTATGCACCCTGGGGGCTAGGACTGCTACTAGTATCTAACTGTTTAACCTTATCATCGTGATTGCACTGTTAAATAGACATTATTAGTAGCTATAAGCACCATAGATGTGGGTCAATAAGGGCCTACTACACCCACTTATAGATTTTATCATCCATTCACATGATAGATGACCAAAAAAAAGGTATAAACGAACATGACAGTGATGTTCATACCTGCCAACCTTCCTGATTTCCCTAGGAGACTCCTTTTCTTATTGCCTTCTCCCAGTTTCCTCCAAGGGTCAAAAATCTCCCATATTTCACCCAAGTTATTGCAGTTGTTCACACCTTTTTTTCCCTTTTCATTATCTGCTGTGTGAATGACATGAATGAGTATTTAGATTAGATCCTGACGGGCCAAGTTGGCAGCTTAGCAGCCTCTGCCATCAGTGTGTGAAAGTGTGTGTGAATGGGTGAATGCTGACATGTAGTGTAAAGAGCGTTGAGTGGTCAGAAGGCTAGAAAAGCGCTATACAAATGCAAGTCCATTTACGATCTTAATCTGTTTCTGGCACTGTACAGTGTATATAAGCCCTGTTGTTTCCATCCAGATGATAATAGAGCTACACCAAATGTCTTTTCCCAGCGGATGAGAGCTGCTTGCAACACCGTGACACAGTTTGAGCTGTGCTTGCTGCACAATACAGCATCACAGCAAAGCCATCGCGGTGTGGCACAATCCATTGGAAATAATGGGGTTTCAGAGCGCAGTGGTGCTGTTGTCACATTGAGTTTGAAAGGGCCTTCAGTGAGTGAGAGGAGAGGGAACTAGAGTATAAGAAAGAAGAAGAAATGGGGGCAGAAAATGAATGAATGAATGAAAACTGATGAATAGTAGCTAGCAAGTTCACACCAGCTATTTTTGGTCTTAAAGTTGACAAGTATGGACCTCTAGCAACTGTAATAATTATGACAGGAGCAAAGTGTAAGTTGGGTGTCCATAAGTCTGCCTTAGCTCCATATGGGGCTGGATAGGACACAAAACACAAGACTTTCACCCTGGAGGCTGGGGCTTGCATCCCGTGTAGCTGTCTTTGTACTGACAACCTTAAGTTTCTCTTTCATTTTTGCAACGGAAGCGAGTAAATATGCTGCTTTATACAAATGTATGTATATATGTATAATCAAGTGGAAATCAATTAACAACACAAAACAATGACAGATATTGTCCAGAAACCCTCACAGGTAACTCACAGTGCAGGGGAATTGCATAACTCTTGTCTGCCAGGGGCGAGTGGGAGCACTTGCATCTTTGATAACCAAGACCCTTCCAACCTTATCTGCTTTCCAGTCTCTATTCTATTACATGCAAATTGTTATTCCTGCAGGAGAAAGCCTCTATGAACGCTACAATGGAGCGAAGTAACCAGTAACAGTTGGATAAATCAATTCACAGAAAACACATCATCCAATTTAAGTCCTTTGATGTTCCTTTCAAAATGATCACCACTGTACAATTGGCTTGAAATTACTCAACTGTGTACCTCATTCTTCACTGAACCTGATCTTCTCCCAGAGGATTACATGTAAAGATCAGTTTCACACCAGCAAACTGAGCCACTGGCATTAAGGTTTAGCACAAAAAATAAATAAATAAATAAATAAATAAATAAATAGACAGCGGGTGTTTGCTAAGACTGACTTGAAGAGATCAGGTTTTGCACTTAAGCCCTTTTCACACATTAAACTTCATCCAGAAATGTTCCTGAAATGATCCCGTTTACACTGGAGATGACATGCCTTGGTCAAAATGGCAGCGTGGCAAATTTCATTCTGCACAGCCTTTGTTTGGAGCTGTATAAGATAAAGTTTGAAAATGGGGAATAATGCTGGGCCCCATCTTGTGTATAATGACACACATGAATGCGCATGCATGTCCAGATGACACAGTGCACACTCCTGTCAATGGCTTCACGCTCCTCCACTGATCTGCATGTGACCGTTATGTATCAAGCAGCGCAGCAAATTGCCAAGCTCTGTTCCCTGACCTGCTTGCATTGTTCTTGTCAACCATAGTTTTAACAGTTTTAGTCCTGCTTTACATATATGTGATTAAATGTGTTTTCAATATGCACTTTGTTTGAAGCTCAGTCAAAGATGAATTTCTGCTGCTTTGTGACAGACAGTGAAGTTTATCTATCTATCTAAAGGCTCACCTTGCATGACAGCTGGACTCTCGTGATGTCACAAGATCACGCGAGAATTGCAGGATCACAAGTCAATGAAAATCCATCTTGTTTGTGTGTTTGTGTCTAGCAAGCTAGACCATGGAATCAGCTTCCTGTGAGGAGCTACCGGCAACTACAAGTATGGCTTAGGTGTGTGACCATAATGTGTGATGACACAAATCAACTGTTCACCACCTACACCTCCGACTTCTGCTTCAACTCCGGAACATGCCACCTGCAGAAGTTCTCCGATGACTCCTCCATCGCCGGCTGCATCACAGACGACAATGAGGAGGAGTACAGGACCCTTGTGGAGAACTTTGTAAGGTGGTGCGACATCAACCACCCACAGCTCAATATTGGTAAGACCAAAGAGCTGGTGGTGGATTTACGGAGGAGGAGGAAGAGCTCTCCTACTCCCATCACCATCCGTGGGGAGGAGGTGGAGGTGGTGGACAACTACAAGTTCCTGGGAGTTCACTTAAACAATAAACTGGACTGGTCCAGCAACTCCGAGGCCCTCTACAGGAACGGACAGAGCAAACTATTCTTCCTGAGAAGGCTGAGGACCTTCAATGTGTGCAACAGGCTACTTCAGATGTTTTACCAGTCTGTAGTAGCCAGCTTCCTGTTCTTTGCTGTGGTATGTTGGGGGGGCGGCATCAGCACCAGAGATGCCACCAAACTTAACAAACTGGTGAGGAGGGCTGGGTCTGTGGTTGGATGTGAGCTGGACAGTCTGGAGGTGGTGGCAGAGGGGAGGACCAGGAGGAAGCTGGAGTCTATTCTGAAGAACCCCTCCCACCCCCTCTATGACCAACTGGTCCAGATGAGGAGTACATTCAGCCAGAGACTGATCCCCCCTCAGCACACTACAAACCGTCTGGGTCAGTCCTTTCTTTTGGTGGCCATCAGGCTCCATAACCAAGGTCTGACCCCCATATGACTCTGTGATCATCTGCTCCGTATTTATTCCAAATGTATATAATTACACATAATTATATAATTACATATACATATGCTGTGCATATACAATACCCACCACCTGCTGCACTTTACTTATTACTGTTACTGTTACTTATTTATTTTTATTGTCAATTATCTTCATTGCACCTTATTTCATTCACTGCACCTTCTCTTTTACTTTTTACTGTACTGTATTTATCTGTACTGTTGTTGTTGATGCTGCTAAGACACCCGAATTTCCCTCCGGGGATTAATAAAGGTTCATCTTATCTTATCTTTCATACGACAATAGCGGCTCCTGAAGAGGTTAGTATAGATGCTGCATTAACATGAGATATATCAGAACTGGAGATTTCTTCATTGAAAGGAAAACGGCACAGAAGGCTTTTATTGACAGAAAAGATGCTTTCGCTCTTCTCCGGACTGACTTCAGCAGAGGTTTGACTAAAAGTGTTTGCCATTTTCCAAACAGTTTCCAAAGACGGCTTCTCTGATGGTTCTGTGCAACACACCAAATGGCAGGTCAGGTTAAAGAAAGGCAGGGAAGCAAGTAAACATGGATGAAATCAATGTTGAATTTAAGCTTTGTCAGGAAGGAGATGCATTCAGCATGCCAAATGCATTTTGGTGAGTAACACTGCATGTAAACATAACCACAAGAAAACTCCACAGGGCACATTAAATATTAATGTAACTATGGTAAACAAAGACCTTTAATTAACTCACAACAGGAACCCACTGTTACAATGTGTCTCATGGCAGAAATGACTGAGTGGGTGGTGATGTATTATTTCAGAATAACACATTTCATTATTTATCGATAAGTTGCTCTTTTCATTTGGCACTACTCATACCAAGACTGACTAAGGGCCTCATCATGTGCAATCATAGACTGCATATTCTATTAACATAATGAGAGGTAATAAGTGTTTTATGAAATTCAAAAAGACCACATTCAGATCATTGTTTTGCAATGTTAGAACAAAAGCCCACTTAATGAGGAAACAGTGGATTTGATTAAAATATTATTTTAGCCTTTGTGATGTTACACTGCAGAACGTGGATCTAAAATGAAACAAATACATGAAACTGAGACTGTGCTGAGTGTAATGTGTGATGTAATTATAAAGCAAACATTTGAGGGGAGCTCTGAAAACTTGTGGCTATCCAAACTGGACCTTTGACAGAGCAACACGCTCTACGAAGACCACAAACACAGAGGGAGCCGAGGACAGAAACAAACGCAGTAACATAGTCATTCCCTATGTGTCCGGGGTATCAGAAAAACCCAGAAGAGTTTTTTTTACAAACACCGAATCCCAGTGTGTTTCAAACCCAGCAACACCCTCAGACAGAAACTGGTACACCCCAAAGACAGGCTACCACACTCACAGAAAAGCAACCTGGTTTATGCTGTCCAATGCAGCGAGGAATGCCAGGACCTCTACATTGGGGAAACCAAACAACCCTTAAACAAGCGCATGGCCCAACATAGAAGGGCCAACTCCTCAGGTCCAGATTCAGCTGTCTATTTACATCTTAAGGAAAAAGCACACTCCTTTGAGGACAGCAATGTTAAAATCTTGGACAGAGAGGACAGATGGTTTGAAAAAGGAGTAAAGGAAGCCATCTATGTTAAACTGGAAAAAACATCTTTAAACAGAGGAGGGGGTCTCAGACACCACCTATTCCCCATCTACAATGCTGCACTTTCAGCAGTACCAAGAAAACTCAATATCAAAGACAGTCCGAAACTAACCTCAAGTGTCCCTAACGAACACAACGACTGTCGTCCACTGGCAACACACATCATGCCTAACGACTGTTGTCGTTGGCCCCATTGAATCCTCAACGACTGTCGTTCACTAGTGGGACTCACACTGAAATTCCACTAACGAACTATTGTCTTAGGAGAATAAGGGGCGGACACTTCCACAGAGGTTAAAAACCTGGGTCTTACTCCACTGTTTGTCAGACTAGTGGGGACTAGTCAGACTGCAGCGTTCGAACTGATGAAGCCACTTGGATAAGGGGCGAAACGTCGTCCAGTTGCCTTCGATTCAATTTTTTGCCAGTATAAAGCAGAATTTAACTAATTTAAGAAAGTATGCTCTTCTGGTATGGAATGTTGTTTATGTTCATATCCTCTCAAGATACTTTTTGGAGAGGCTCTAACCTGGACCAGTGTTATGTGTTATGCGACATTATTATACACAGTGTACAATTTCTGCTCCAGTCTTTTCAAAATAAACTTCCGTTATCACATGAAAGAAGTTGGTTAGGCTTAGACAACAAAACTACTCTGTTAGGTTTAGGAAAAGATGGTGGATTGGAATAAAATAACTGTGGAGTAACTCAAGTATGGTACCTAACAAATCAATCAACGCTGACTTCTGGTTTCTCACAGAGTGTTTCCCTTCCTGGTTCAGAATTACACACTAATTGATGTTGTGGGATATATACATAATAGAGTAGATTATGTAGGTATACGAACGGTGTGTGAGAACAAGCTGTGAGTGGATAGGGGTTCAGTGTATCTCTCATCTTTCTCAAGGACACTTAATCCCTGTTTGCTGTGAATTGTGACAATACATAGAACAACAAACTTGTTTTATCCTCCTCATGTGAAGTACTCTTTGCTCAGCAGTTTCTCTGGATAAAAACATTTCACCTTTCACATGTCTGAATCATTTGGCAAACTCTTAATACAGTGTTGGGAAACCCTTCAAATCCTGAGCCAAAATAGAAAGTTAGAGTAGTCAGTCATAGCTGGTGACAGTATCATTTTGTGACACCGTCAGCAAATTATTCATCCTACGTTTCAGTAGTAATATTAACAAATAATGCACTGAAAATGTTGAGGCCATTTGAGCCAACATTAAATCTAAATGTCATGTAAACCCACAGGGCCGGACATGGCCGCCCCATACATGTTGCTGTCATTCAGTGTTGGTCAGTGCTTGTATGATTAATTCACACTTTCTAAAAACGTCATAACTTTTTCTAAAGTCATTTATTTGGGGCCTACATGGTTATTTATTATGTTTTCATTACTCTGGTTTGAGGCCTGAGCAATATTTCTTTCAGAAACAGAAACTCCAGCACAACGCAACTACCATTTATCATACACAGAACAATATTTTAGAGAAGATACCAATGAAGCAAAACAACAAAGGTCTGTGAAAATAAAACCCAGTCATTGAAATAAGGATACAATTGAGCAAAAAAGGCCAGTAAGCAGGAATATACTTCAAAGTCGTACTAAAGAAGAAAACTTCATAAAATACATGCTGTCCTTTATAAAATATCCATACATCTCTGGCCACACTGAAAAGATTAGTGCAAAACCTCAGCATATCACGGACAAAGGGACTCTTGGAAATGTCACGGCATTGCTCAGACAGTTTGTGCCGCTGCCATTGGTTTACTGTAGGAAAAAGAAAAGCTTACTTTGACAGTCTGGTCTGGGTAATTTCTTGCAGCAGGATGGAATTGAATACAGAAAATAGCCTCACTTGGCGGGGCATGACAAGGTACTTCGACACAGCTACAACAGATGGACCTACAGTATTCACAACTGGTATTTATTCTGTTTTTCACCAGTTAAAGGAAGACACTGATATTAATGACAACACATATTGACAGTGCAGCCACACCTGACATAGCTCATGCTTCTGGGCAAGGTAGTTATAAAATATAGAGCCACATTGATGTAATCTGGTGACATATTCCTTCAGTGCAGTTTTCAGCTTTATTGTCGATCTCTGGAGAGAAGCTCCACATCGGGCTGACTAAAAGCTGAAGTAGGTAGAAATGGAGGAAATATGATTAAAAGAGCTGCCTAGTTTAACCATTTTATCAGAGTTTGCAAGTGATTGACAGCTGCCTTTATTGAATGAACAACCAATAGGAACGCGCTCTCAATGAAATAACCTGCAATTGGCCAAAGTCTCCTATCACGGACTAGATCGTTTAAATCCTGAATGCAGAGCCACGAGGAGGTGCAGAAGTCTAGTTTTCTCTAAGAACACTTGAATTTCAATATACTGAAAGGTTATGATGGATCTTTTGCCCAATGATGGCAAAAACATTCTGCCTACTGCAGGTTTAAGTTTGATCATGCAGTTCAGAAGACAGGTTGTGGAGAAGGATTGATGGCACTCTGCCACATTCATCATAACTAAAGAGCAAAGGTACCATGTGGAGTGTAGATCCATGAGGTTCAATAAATGTGTTGAATGAATTTCCTTCCTCATAAAATATTTGCAGTTACTTTTTTTTAGATTTTAGATCTTCAATCTTTAAATAAAATGAGAGTGGATCTATAGATGTGAGAAAACGCCAAGAGGTAATGCTTGTTCGCAAGTCATCACACAAAACAGTGTGCTACAGACATTGTTCCACTTAAAATACTGCCCACAGACTCAGAATAAGTCTCATCTTGGAAGTGTGGCATTTTACAAATCATATTTTCCCAGTCATTGTCTGGGTATATACTATTTGGGGACGGCTTTGACACAAACCAGCTTACACTGCTGTGATGTACAGCATGTATGGCTTCATGAAGTGGAGATTAAACCAGTAACAATGACAAGAGCTACCTAGGGGAAAAGTGAAAATACAGGGATTAGGTTGGACATTGTATAGAGCATGTGTCTTCACAAATGTGTTTGATTATGCTATTTTTTTAAAGTATGGTAATTGTTGTCGAAGGATGTCATTGTTGCCTATTTTTCATGAATGACTAGAATTTAGCTCTTTGTTGAAATAGATCATAACATTTTTCCAGGGCTTTACTTCAAGGCATTTGAGAAAGCGTGTCAAATAAGTGTTAACTCATTTGAGCTGTGTTGTCTTAAAGGGACAGTTCAGATGAAATACAACAGGACTAGATGGCACTCTGTTCTTAAAGTGCCAAGAAAATACATTTGAAAAGCTCAACAGCAACATCTCTTTCATCAAATCATGATCTGGCTACTCAAGACGATCCATAGACCTTGTTGTGAGAAGATTCACACTATTTTAACTACTATTTTCTCTCTACCAAACTACATCCACCAACTGTATCACAGCACAGAATAGGAAAGGCAAGAACAGCATTCAGTATCCTAAATAGCATGTAAAAAACAAAACAACTAGAACTTAAAAAATCCACTCTGTTATATGTATCCAAAACATGGAAAATTACCACCAACATACTCACTGAACTACAAATGATCAAACAAAAATCCTGAGAATCTACTAGTTAGACACCATCACCAACAACAACCTGTCGGATCACACCAAACATGAACCCTTCGAACTTCAAATCAGGTAGAGGCGGTGGTTATTAGTGGAAGTCTTATACGCCACACACAGAAAAAAAAAAAAATCAATTACCAAGCAAGCATTCACATTGAACCCACTAGGCAACAAAAGACAGAGGAAAACCTGGAACAACCTGGAGAAGAAGCCCACAACAATATATTTAGACTGAGGGGTTGTCATGGCAGCAACTGGATCGAAAACTACAGACCAGAAAGGATGGAGGGCTTTTGTCGATGGCCTATGTTCCCTTGGGAACACAAAGGCCTAAAGGAAAGGAAAGGACTACAGGTAAGAAGGAAAATATATACTTTTGATTTAGGTGTGAAGTGTCCCTTTAAAACTTCAGTAGGTAGCAAAAAAATCCATAATAACCTTTCAGCATATTGTAATTCATGTTCTGAGAAAAAAACTAGACTGCTGGACCTCATTGTGTCTCTGTTTTCAGACTTTAAAAAATCTAGCCAGTGATGGGAGACTTTGACCAATCAGAGATCATTTCAGAGAGAGAGCATTCCTATTATGTGTTCCTATTGGCTGTGCTCCACATGGTGGGTGGTGCTTGGTATTTCCTCAACTTGATCACAAAATGGCTGCCGGGTCACAAACTTTCTCATTTTACAGCTAAACAGTAACTACAAGATGTTTCTGAAAACATTTGAGGAGAGAAATAGACATTACAGTAACAGAATATTGATTCATATTTGATCAGCGCTGCCTAGTTTGACAGATTGCATGACAGAGTTAATGAGTGATTGACAGCTGGCTCATAGCGGCAGCTGGACGGGGGATTCCAGATCAGCTCTGATTGGTTGTTTTCCTCCAGTCTATGAAATCTTGCAGATGCCATTAGGAGCACCGGAGGACACAGAGGAACATGATTTTTCAGTCATCATTATTGGTTTAAAGGGATGGTTTGGGTTAGGGATTTTTTATATATATATATATATATATATATATATATATATATATATATATATATATATATATATATATATATATATCCGGGTATATATACGGGTTTTTCAGCAGGACAATGCTGCAATTCACAATGCCCGTCTGACAAAGGATTTTTTTCAGGAGAATAACATCACTCTTTTGGATCATCCTGCATGTTCCCCTGATCTAAATCCAATTGAGAACATTTGGGGATGGATGGCAAGGGAAGTTTACAAAAATGGACATCAGTTCCAGACAGTGGATGCCCTTCGTGAAGCCATCTTCACCACTTGGAGCAACATTCCTACAAGCCTTTTGGAAACACTCGCATCAAGCATGCCAACACGAATTTTTGAAGTGATCAACAATAATGGTGGAGCTTTTTTTGAGCTATGGTCTTAAACTTTTGATCAGCTGATGAACAGCCTATTTCAGTTAAATTGTTCTTTTCAATAAATTGCCTGCTCAAAACATTTGGTCTCTTGTTCCCATTTCTTGTTTTTGCATTTTGAAACTCTACTCTACTCTACTTAGAACCTTCTTAAGATACAACAGTGCAAGATGCAAATTCTTGCAATTTTTTAACTGGTCTTAAGATTTTGATTAGGAGTGTATATATATATATAATTAACCATTTAACCATTGCTTAATGATTGACTGATTAATAGTATTGTTACAACCCGGCCTAGGGGAAACCTGGTGCAACAAGAATAATGAGGCTCCCCTTTCCCAAAACTCCCCAAAAACCACCAGCAACAAGGGATTTACAGCCCTTCTAAAAGGTTTATTCAGAGAGCGAATATCAGGGTAGGCAAAGGCAAAAATAACAACCAAAAAGAAGCTAGAAACCCTAAACTGCTCTACTTGAACATAAGAAAACAAAGGACAAAACTCAGCCCTAACTCCTATAGCCAAAACAGGAGAAAACAGATTAAAATAAAAGGTGCCTCCTACCCCTACTGGGTTGGACAGGTTTTACTATTACAAACAGGAGTATCTCACAAAGTTAACAAATGCTGGTAGTCTTGGTGGTGTGTTGAGGAAGGAGAGCGCCCTTGGACTGAAGGAACCCGGCTTTTTATCTCTGTGGCTGGAGACTGGAAACCAATCAGCTCCATGGATCAGGCCCCGACGCCTACCTGCACTCAGCCACCCACACCAGCTCACCTGCAGCTCAACACACACACACACCAGAGGACAACAAGAAAAGAAGAGATCTACCACAGAAGACTTTGTAGAACATACTCTAAACAGGATCAGATGCTAATACGACCTCAGGGTCGTAACAGTATTGGTCAAATATTTAAAAGTAATACT
Source organism: Pterois miles (assembly GCA_947000775.1). Lineage (NCBI taxonomy): Eukaryota > Metazoa > Chordata > Actinopteri > Perciformes > Scorpaenidae > Pterois > Pterois miles. The sequence goes on from CAMQGK010000193.1 coordinate 8,993,932, forward strand.
AATAATTAATTAAGAAGCTGAGCAAAACTGATCCACCTTAAGAGAGTCTGAACTTTTGTTACAGATACATGAAGCTGGCTCCAGTCTTGACTGATTGATTGTCTATTCACAGACAAATCAAATCATTTTTCAATGGAGGCTGGTGGAGTGGGTGAGAGCATAGATGAATAAAGTAGCTTCAGTTCCCCGTTTGAAAGGGCTGCGTAAAGCCAAGGTAAAGCAGTGAAAACAGCAGCAGAACATTGCTTTGGTTCCATGCAGTAACTCCTGTCTACTCCAAATTCGGAGCATGCCGACTGCCATCTACTGTGGGTTACATGCCGACTGTGGATTGGTACCTCAAACAACCTCAGCCATACGTACCCTACATCACAGCAGTGTAAGCTGTTTGTGTCAAAGCTTTCCCCAAATGGCATACATCAAGATAATGACTGCGGAAATGGAAAGCTTCCAAGATGGTAGACTTATTCAGAGCCTGACAACAGTCCTGCAAAACACACTGTTCCTTTCAGTAAGGTTTGTACTCTGAGCTTATCAGAAACGGAGAATTGTGCAATTTTAAAAATATCCAAAAGGAGGAAAAAGCTGTCTATATCTGGAATGCAGACTGGGCCGCATCCCAACCCTTTTAGCATAATATAAGATGCACAATATGCTTGACTGTAAAAGTTCATGCCTCGCCCTGCAGTCCCACAATATTTTGTTTCTAGCTGATCCATTTCAGATGATATCTCTTAAATGGGTCATGGAGGGTTGAGGAATTGGTAATACCCATGACAGCTTCTTATCTTTTGGGACCAACTGCGCCAATGCAAGTGGATAGAGGAAAAGATGATGGAGTTAACCAGTGAAGGGGAAAGTTTAGAAAGATAACAAAAGTAAAATGTTGTTAATAGTTCACCGAGTATGACCACGCTACAGCTCATCTGAAACTGCAATGCTGCTGAAGTGCTCTAACAAATGGGAGGCAACAGCTGGAGCCTGAAAGTGAAACCAAGTGAGTTTTTGAGATCAGGAATAGGAAAGAGTTTTTTTCTGCATGATAATGGAAAGAGAGTGGTTCAAACAAACTTATTAGTTCAACGACTGCACATCTATCAAGCAAAACTCTGCACTGAAGTTCCTGAGATAAAAAACTGTCGCTAACTCCTGCAAGTAATTTCTTCCACTGAGCAGCTGTTATCCTCTTAAACTATGGCACTCCATATCCCAAAACACACACCTGATCATTTGTTTGGGATGGCAGTGAAGGAAGAAACCAAAGCCAACCCTGTGAAAGATCACATCAATCTACTACCAATAATACACAGGAGTGCTGTTATTTTTGATGAAGCCTGAGACAGGAAGAAACAGAAATGTGACCTTAATAGAGGCAACTTTTTCACCTCTCTTCACCTCACTAACAGAAACACACTTGGGGGGAAAAAGAGAAAAAAGGTGTCAGTCGGTGTTGCTTTCACCTCTGTCAGTGCAGTGATATCCATACTGACAGAAAGCCAAATAATGGGTCGTTACTGTGTGTCTGTGGACGTCAGCAGGGCAAAGAAGAAGAGCAAGCCACAGACTATCACCTTTTCACTTCTACACAGAGTGTGGTGCTGTGCATGACAAGAGGTGTTATGAGAGTTGGTAGAGAGTGATGAGGATGGTTGCAGGGTTTTGCAGATCCATGTGCCTTGTAGCATCTATCCATAGCAGTTTTACTTGTGTTTCTTGCCATGTATTTTTCCTACACAACAGTTGAACTCAGGAGGAAGCCACCTGTGAGGGACATATTAGTTAAAAGGTTCAGTAAAAAAAAAAAAAAAAAAAAATCAAGGAAGGAAATTATTCATTTTTCAAAATGGAAAATCATGACTCACAAAGCCATTTAAAATAAACTTGAGCTAATTAATGACATAATCTACAGAGCCAGAGGAGGTCACATGGAAGAAAACACGATTAAACATACAGTCATTTGTACTAATAGCGCATCCTTGAGCAAGACATTTGATATTCAGTGTAACTGCTGCAGGTTGCTCTGAATTAATAGGTTCTGGGAATGGATTTTGGAAGCTTGCACAAAGTCACACAGGAATGATGTTCCCTACACAAATGTGTTGACGGCCATTGTTCTGTTATAGCATCATGTCTGATAGAGCATCACTTTTATTTTGTGAGCCCTCTGAATTCATTAACCTCAAGACCCGCAGGATCGTAGGTGATCCTGTCCGACATTACCATCTTTCAGAGGTTGCAGCAGGTTGAGTGTTAGAGCTAGAGTGAAGGTAATGATATTATATGAGACTAGAAAACCAAAGAAATCCATGTCATAGTAGTTTGTCAGGAAAGAGGCAAAATACTCCAATTTTAGGCAAAATCTTTGCGAAGAAAAACTAGCATGGCCAACCTCTGACCTCAAGATATGTGAATGAAAATGGATTCTCTGGGTACCCACCAGTCTCCCCTTTACAGACTTGCCCACTTTATGATAATCACATGCAGTTTGAGGTAAAACCATGCAGTTATTTTCACCTATTTTAAAAAAGATGTGTTGAATATTTCTGCATACTGGGGTCCCTGAACAGTCTTGGAACTGAATAAATTGGGTATCGATGTAAAGCAGTGTAAAGTGAGCTGTTGTGACCTCTAGGATAATCACAGCCTCATGAAACTATACAGACACAAACTAGAGACGTAGAGCATTCAGAGGATGGATGGCTTTCCTTGAGGCGTCTCCACAACTGAATGTCATCCACTCACTCAAAAATGCAATTTTTGCAGAAATCTCCAAATGTCGAATGTTTTTGATACCAAATCACAGCATGGCTTTTTCTGTGCTTTTCCTTGAGGTGCCGGTGTCTTAATATGGTACACTGGAGAGATGTTTAATCATTTTTAATAATTCCTTCATCTTTAATTTATATCAATTCTTGAGTGGTAAAAAAGTTCTTAAATTTAGCACCAAATCTTTGTAACAAATGGCATCAACCAAGTGCTGCAACATTCATGACAAGAACAACCTGATACACAGTGCTGAGCTGCATCTCTGATTAATCTTCAGCTTCTCAGCTTTCAGATAATGTGCACTACTTCTATGTAAATTATACTGCTGGCCTGCTATCGCCCCCTAAAGACCCTCTCTATCCACTAATAAAGACAACAAACAGGTCAATTGTGGGTCTCAGAGGGTTTCAAACTACTTAGAGCTGTTTCCGCTCATTTCCTTTTGTGAAACTTTGTTCACTCTTTTTAATACTCCTCATCAAAGATAGGAAACCCACCCACATCCTGTAAAACACTCACCGTTCCCACCCACTCAGAAAACTGACACATGATACTTTTCCTTCAAGTGAGATACGGTACTGCAGCTCCCTGCTGCTTTAACGTTCTGTGATGTTTAAGATATTTCCCAGAGTCCTTTTCACAACAGGATTATGCTCCTAAAAATCTTGACAGCGAAAGGCCAGATCAGGATGAGTTCTTGATGAGAATCCACTTTATTTTTCCGCTGGCGAAAAGGAGATTTGATAAAGTTTTCCACCACGTCCTGCTAGACATCTGTTTATGGTGCTTAAACCTACATTTTTTCTTTGCACTCTCTCCTCTCTCTGTCTCCTCCTGCGTCTGAACAAACTTCCAGGTCACTTGTCTTTCAGTTATTTATCAGTTGGAGCTCTGCCACACAGTGCAGTGAATGGAGTGAAGGTTAGCTAAGGACGGTTGTGGGGGCGAAAAAACATTAAAAATGCTGTGCTTTTAAATGTGCTCCACACCATTAGATGAGTTATTTTGATAAAAGCAGTTCAGATTTCATACAGATACAGTACGTGGGAGTGTTTTTGTGAATTAAAGCAGATGATGATGTTCTATTTGTTTATTTCAGCTTGTTTTGCCAAGATGTTGGTAAGCTACAATTACTACTCTCTCTCCAGTGATAACATCAGACTCTCGTCAGCCTAATTCGTGATATTGATAAGGTATCTTTCTGTCAGCTTTCTGGCTGATGAAGCAATCATACTAGAAGGCAAGCTCTCAGGTTTTAAATTTAAAGAGCCTAAAGCATCTTATATCTACACTTCTAGTTTAGCATGCTTTACAAATGCAGCGACATCAATTACACCTCAGGGTACAATTAGATTAAAAAAAAAAAAGTTACATGATCAGCCACTGCTGCGATAAGTTTATATGAGCTTCTCTTATGTAAACATGGTGGAGAGATAAATGAGACTGAGACGAACAGTGACGAAGACAGATGAGCTCGTAGGGCTCAGCATCTGTAACACACTCGCAATGTAATCTACAGCAATATCACACCAATGCAAATACTTAATACTTATATTATAATAATTTTCACTCTGTTTCCCCTTTTCCACAAAAGGCCAGCAATTAGTCATTGCTTTTAATTTTACCATTACTCTGTGTGTCGGTGCATGTCTCCACAGCCCTGATAATGTCACAATCACATTCAGCTATAATTGTCCCAGAAATTAAAAGTGAACTAATTTAGCTTGTACCTTCAACTTTTTTTTTTTAATCAAAGAACTGGCTATTTTCTAATATTTTCTTTTTTGAACTCATGAGTTGAAGTGGGAGATTTTCAGTTGCAGGGGTTGGCTGGAGCTGATCCCAGCTGACACTGGGCGAAGGCGGGGTACACCCTGTATGGGTCGCCAGACTATCACAGGTCTGACACATAGAGACAGACAACCATTCACACCTACGGGCAATTTAGAGTAAACAATTAACTTTGACCTTCGGACTGTGGGAGGAAGAAAACCCACACTAACACGGGAAGAACCCGGAACCCTCTTGCTGTAAGGCGACAGTGCTGCACCACCCTGTCGCCTTATGACAGATAACATTCACAAGAAAAATTATTAGGACTTCTGGGAAAATACAAACCATTAGCGAACAATGAACAAGCAACATATTAGCATCAGACAGCTGGTGGCTAGCTCAGTTAGCAGATAATTAATTCAAATTAAGAAATCACAAATGCGATATGTAATGCTGTGTCAGTATTTGGTCGTTCACATATCTGACATGTTTCAAATGGGTGTCTGACAATCCATCCATCCATCTTCACCCACTTATCCCATTAGGGGTTGCGGGGGTGGAGGTGGGGGGTACACCCTTGACAGGTCGCCAGTCCATCGCAGGGCACACAGAGACAGACAACCATTCACACTCACATTCACACCTACAAGCAGTTTAGAGTCATCAGTTAACCTAAACTGCATGTCTTTGGACTGTGGGAGGAAGCTGGAGAACCCACAGAAAACCCACACTAACACAGGGGAACATGCAAACTCCACACAGAAGAGCCCCAAGCCGGATTCAAACCTGCGACCCTCTTGCTGTGAGGCGACGGCTCTAATCACTACACCTGTCTGACAATTCGAGAATTTAAAAAATTAAAAAATTCTGCTCTACAAAAATCTGTCGTCTGTTCTACCATTATTGACGAATGAGAAACCATTTTCACATTTGCTCTCTTGAAACACAAAACAAGGAAAGAATCTTGTGGTTAAAAAACAAAGACCAAGAACTGGATCCTTTACAAAACCACCACAAACAGGAGCTTTTAACCCAGGTTGAATCAATAATATTCTAAATAAAACTTGTACAAGCTCCACAAAGACACTAAGTTTTTCATTTTGCTGTACTGAATTGTATTACATTGTAAAGGAAGTCTGTGACTGTGACAACCTCTTGCACATATGATGGCTACCCGATACAAGTCAATGTCTCACTTGAAAGCCAATTTTCACTGTTGTGGATATTTCAGTCACAAAAGCTACACCTACTCTTCAGTCAAAGTGCATGCTGGAGGCTTTGTGAATACAGCAGCGGGAGAACTCATCACCAAGCCCTGACACATTTCTGTCAATATGATACTTCTATATGATACACTAGAGTTCAACATATAAAACACACTTTACTGAGTACAATATCTCATTGTGAACTTGCTTCCACACCTCCAAATCCCCATCAAGATCTCAAAAAGGAGAGCTAAAGTGAAAGTATGGAGATTATAATACAAAACTACACTAATAATAATGCACATTACTAAAAATCTAGCATGGAGCATTACCTATTCATCATATTACTGAAGTAAAAGTAAAAAGTATTGGTGGCTTATACTATTTTAGCTGTATGAGGTGGTCATAATTATATATGGTCGGGTAGTTCAGTCTAAATGCAATAAATTTTGAAAGTTGATCAGTTGGTGTGTGTGTGTATAATCTTGATCTGCTTACTTTTCAAGTGGGACACACGTGTTTTTTTGCTTCTCACATCCCGGATGTAAGCTGCTATTTTTAGCAGGAGTTTATGAGGGACGCCGTGTGAGAGAGCTGCACTGTCTGCATTGCTGAAACACCTCCAAAATTATGGAATAAAGAAACCATTAGGCTCTTTTGTGAAAAGCCGATAATGACTCTCCCTGTTTTTAAAATATGCTGGCTCAACCAGACACCAACGTGTAGTCTGATCTATCCGCCTGAAATGGAATGGAAAACAATTCAACAACTTGTCTTATGTCTGATTTGTTTCTGCAGCTTTAAGGAGTTATCTGGTATTTTGTACGCTCCCTACAGAGATGGATGCATTTAACCTTTCACTTATCCAGTGGGAATTAGGAGCTTGGTGTCTTGCTCAGTGATGCTTGCAAAAGGGAGTGACAGTCAAACTGTCTGAGAGGATTTTATCAGTGTCCCTAAAAGTCTGAGGTGATCAATGTGTTCCCCCCGACAAGAGTAATATCCAGAAGGTCTGGAGTTCGCAGCCGATGTATATAGCATACAGTAGAAAAGAAAACATTTTTAAAAGTTTACTTTTTGCTAAAGGTACATTTGTCAAACTCCACTAACTCATTTCAAACGATACTTCGCTGATGAAAGAATGAAAAGTGAGTAATGAAATGAATAAAATTAAAGCAAAAGCATAACTCGCACTATACCAAAACAGTGTTAATACTATTATTAAGCATATTTCATGTTGTGATATATTAGCTGTTTCCTGGATACTTCAGTTAAATCTCTTTTAAAGGTTAAAGTGAGAAGTGTTTTACGCAAATGTGACATTAAAGGTTATGCAATGAACTGTGCTAATCAACACCAAGCTGCAGTTCTGTGGGTACTGCGCTGAGTGGAACAAAAGTGACTACAGTGTAAATTTCTGTCATTTAACACTGTGTTAGCCAGCAGTCACTAATAGAGACGGGACAGGACCACAAAAATCACCAGCTCTTACTGGACACAAAGTTGATGTCGGATCACAGTCCTTCCTGTGGGATGACTAAATTGAGCCTGGGGAACAGCTGGAAGTCAGAGGACTTCATAACTGTCTTTTATTATAACTTGACAGCTGTATGCAGCTGTGCTGCATCGGTTCAGCAGAGGAGTCATGACTGATTATCGTCTCTTCAGGATAAATTCAGAAAATCAGACATTCATGAGCCTATTTTCACAAACCATCATTTTTAAGTGTTACTTGTTAAATCTATGGAGTGAAAGTGAATTTCATTTTGTTCAGGATAATTATTGGCACACGTTCCTCTGAGTCATAATATATTGTATATTTGGACATCCTTCATAAATGTATTCTGCATCTATACTGACAGTGTAGGACGTTCTTTCAACAATTCAAGAAGTTTTGAGAGGTATTCTAGACTCCTTCACTGAGTAAGGTAATAGGATAACCCCACGAAAAGTGTTTGTACAGGTAAAAAATATATTTTATTTTAGGTTTAGGGAAAAATTGGCTGTTGGTGAAATATTTGGGAGAGACTGAAGAAAATCAGAAATAGCAGTCCTCTATATTCATCTTTACCAACACAACTGAACAGCTTTTAGAAATTCTTGCCAACATGTAGAAAAGTACAGCTGCTGTGCAATCTTGGTGCTGTGGCATTACTAATGAAGGTATCCACACTGTGCCTGGCTTTTGGAGGTTTAAGTGCAATTAATGAGTTGAGTTATTAATAAGGTGGAAACACAAGTGAACATAAGCCGTTGAAAACATGGATCATGCAATCTGCACTGTGATGTTTTTTTTTTTTTTTTTTAATATTCTGAATATTTGTTTATTTCACCAGGCCATTGTGCCCTCACAGTACCCTGATGTACGTTCCTACACCAGCAACTATGAGCCTATTTATAGGTACAGGTTGGATCCAGTAATAACCTTTACAGATGCAGGGTGGTTACGGGTTTGCAAAAATGGACCCATATGGCATACCATTGAAGCAAATTAGCATATTCAAAAACTGATCATGAAGAATCCAGTATAAAGAGGGTCTCTGTTAGGGTTACTCTATGCATTAATAGAAACCAAGATGGAGATGGCCAAAAACCAAGAAATCAAGATAGAGACAGCCAAAAACCAAGATAGAGATGGCCAAAAACCAAGACACCAAGATGGAGACGGCTAAAACCCAAGATGGAGATGACAAAATACTGAGCTCAAGGCTTCAAAACGGCAGTTTACAAACCAATCCACTTCTTATATATGGTCTATGGTCAATACAATAGCACAACAATCTAATAACAGGAACAAAAGGGGGAACAATTCTACCACAAAGCCACATTGAGATGAGCGCCCTACACTGAGTCTCACTTCCTAGGTTTCCTGCACCCCCACACTTCCTTCTGGCGTATCATCAGTCCCGATTCAACCATCTGTTCATCCCTCTGAGCGCAACTCCATTTCATCCCTCCATTATTAATCTTCGGTCCCTGGTTCTCATTCCTCTCCCTCCAAACCCAACCTATATAAAAAATGTGTCTTTTGCTATTAAGCTGAGTTACATAATAACTCTTGTTTTACAATGACCACTAGACCCGTACCAGAACCAATTCATAGTATAATAACATGACTGTACATATATAGTAACTCACTTACTCAACACTGGATTGGATTTTATGTAAAGTCGCTCTTTAGAATTAAAGAGTCCATTTGGAAACTTTGTTTTTCAGTATATCATCTATTTACTGCATGTGCCCCACAGACCTGGTAAATCACAGCTTGAGGCCAAACAGCAGCGCAAGGTCATATAAACATTTATTATATAGATAGAAATATAGATAGAAACAAGGACTTACCACAGTTCTCCTCATCCGCCTGATTTCCACAGTCATCGATGCCATTGCAGTGCAGCAGCTGAGGGAGGCACATGGTCAGGTTACCACAGGGGAAATATCCAAGGGGGCACGCCGCCTTCTCCTCTGTGATATTGAGTCCTACAAACAAAGCAAAAAATCAGAAAGAATGATTATGAATGTGAACATTTCTGCCACTCGTCTTTATCAGAGACAAATTTACACACCTCAAAGATTTCAGTTTACGTGGAGTTTGTGCATCTCATTAAGGAAGTTTTTTCTACTCAAACCTATGTGAAAAAACTCAATCAGTGCTTCAGAGAGGGAGCTGTTCTTTTTGCGGTACATGATTAGCTGCTATGTATCCTCAATCAACCGTCATGTATGGCTACTTGCACTTCAGAGTCTAAATTATGCAGAACAAACAATACACACTGAATGTAAAGCAGATGCCAAGAAAGCTGGAAGAGGAAATTATTCCATCCCTCATCCCACCCTGTCCTAATTATTAACATTCCTTATTCATGCTTCATAATGTGGAGGACAGGGCAATGACAACCCATTCAAACTATCTGGCATCCCTGAACCCAATTAAGAACAGAATATGATTTACGATTCTCCTCATTATCTATGAGGCACTTAAAAGTCTTCTTACTAAATTACTGGTTTATAATCTCACATTTTCTGCCCATGGGAGATGTTTGCATTCACAGCTTTCTGACAGAAAGGTATATTTTAACCGAAACCATCATCTTTTCCTAAACATATGGTTTGTTGCCTAAACCTCAGGAGATTTCTGCCAGAAAACTTCTCCATTAAAAGTAAAGGTAACTGTGCTTTAAGCTGTCATTCTTGATTTTTCAAATGTATTCTGCATCTTTTTAACTGTAGTTTTATGTTCAATATGAGTCAAGGTAAACTTCATTTATTTAGTATGTCAACCACAGTTGACCATAGTGCTGAACATGTACATAGTACAAATGAATACAAAGCAAACAGCAATAAGAACAGAGTAAAAACAGTTGTTGCAGCACAACAGAAGATAAAATTAATGAAATGCCAGCGACAAGAGGTGGGTGGTCAGCAGCAATAACTGATTCTGCAGTCTGAGCCATTTTATATGAAAAAGGAGGCCAGAGATTATGGGTGCCACTGCAAAGGCTTGGTCGCCTTTGGTTTTGAGACCCATTGGTCCCCTGGAGCCTGATGGATGTGGCTTCTTGGAAGCTAGGGTTAGGGTCAGGCTAAGCATCAGTGGGCCTGGCCTGGGTATCGCCCCCAGCCACTGGAACCTCATTGATACGGCTTCCTGAGGGCTAGAGTTAGGGTAAGCGTTGATGGGCCCAACCTTGGAGTCACCCCCCAGCCACCGGAACCTGATGGATGGGTTCTGCTAGATAAGGTGGTGCCAGCCTATTTAAAACCTTAAAAACAAGTAAGAAAATCTTAAAATCAATCCAGAAACTGACAGGAAGCCAGTGGAGGGAGACCAAAACTGGTGATGTGTGATCACATTACAGCATTTGTACTCACTGCAGCTGATGGAGAGACAACTGTTGAAAGCCTACATACAAAGAATTACAGTGGTCTAACCGAGAGGTAATAAAACCATGGGTGTCAGATAGGCCTTTACCTTGGCTATGAGTCTTACAACTGACAACAAATGGTCGATTATGAGAAGCTTCAAGTTCTGACATCATTTAAACAGTTCAACAAAGGCTGCAATGAATCCTCACTATTTGTTTTTATAGGAAAACAGGTTTGAAAAACTACCTGACAGGTATGACTGGAACCATTTGAGGGCGGTACCTTTAATTTCCCCACTGTGGGACCAATAAAGGAATATCTTATCTCTTATCTTATCTTATCTTAATGCTCACATGGTTGCTTTGTGGGAAATAAACTAAACATCAATTCATATGCATGCATTTGAGGCATCAGGAAGTGGCCACAAAGAGTGCTGGATGCTTGGTTGGTTAATGACATTTTTGAGTTGATAACATTGTCAATTTGAATATACCACCTCATTTAATTTTACCTGTACCTGTCCCTGACTAAAGCTTCCATCTATAGTGAAACACCAGAAGCTGATTTAATCTTTTTAAATATGACTCGCAGTGATTTACGATATAAATATAAATTCTCTTTATACAACATTTATTCAAATATGATTAACATTTCATCATCCTGCCAAGCCCTTAGAGAGTGTATGACCTGCTTCTAGCTGCAATTGACCTCTGTGTATTACAGAGCTTTCTTAAAAATTCAGGATCCCATTAAATCCAAAAATAACTTTTCTGTGCCGCTTACTTGTGTCTCCAGTTATCAAAACCTCATGCATTTCCTCACCTAAATGATAACATTCCCTAATGCTTCTTGCTCTTGGGGGCAGATTCAGAACAGATTCAATCCAAAACAATCATCATGTGGTGAAAAGCGCAGAGTAATGACTTCAGATGTATTACATAATAAACCCTCAGCATGATCAGAAATGCCCCAGAGCACAATAAATCACAAAGTGAAGAAAGACGAAAGCTGTGCCATTTAGTCGGGGCACTACTGAACTGCTGCCAGCCTTAAGTCGGTGGTAGTGTTTCTGATGTTAAAATAACTTGAAGAGGTCAAATATCAGCACTCCGACATTTGTAGTATAAAGAACAATTTTATTGTCAAACCAGCGTTGTGCAGTTTGTGATCAGTTTATTAGTCGGTGAATAAATGCTACGAGGCTACAACCTACAACTCCTCAGCTGGAAGTCCTGAGCCAACGTCCTGTATCTGTGCCGGCTCTCTCTTAAGGTGGACCAGCTTTTCTCCTTAAAGGCATGAGCTGCTCCTCTGAGTTTTTCTCAGCTTTTTAATGAATTATAAATATTTCTTTTAACTCGTTAATCGGTTAAAATGCGTAATGTCGGTTATTAGTTAAACAGTAAAATATCAACATCCCTACTTACAAAGAATATTCATAAATATGGTTTGTTTTGTCATTAGAAGTTTACATCTTTGATTTGAAAACTAAAGCTAAATGTTGAAATTTTAGACCCACTCTTGTTGAAAGTCTTTCAGGATAATCACTAACTGAAGCAGAACAAACCAACTGTGCGAGTTAAGATGAATGAAATGTGTTACACCTTTTACCGTTAGTCACAAAACTCATAAAACATCTCAGCCTAAATTCTGCTTGTATGTTTTTATGTTGCTATTAAGTTTAAACTAGTTGTTGTGTGTATGCGCGGTGCATACTTCTAAAGTGATATGTTGAATTAAAGCACAAGAGATTCATTATTGGCTTAGATATCATGTTTAAAATGTTGATATTATAGTGACGAGCTGCCACACAGCCACTGCCACTTACCTGTGAAGCTCCCACCTGACAGTAATGAATCACACCATGGCAACTCTGTTTCCAAGCCAGATGGAAAGTATGATTTAAGAGGTCTGCTGAAAAATGGCAAATAAATCACCATTCCCTGCAGTATTATTATTAGCAAATACGTAATTATTTTTTGAACCTGACATCTAGACATAATGTGAGGGATGACACCTGCTTCCACAACATCACCGAGCCAAATCATTTCAGCTGAAGGCGCTCGATTGTAGCAGATGACAGCTCTGGTATCATGCAACAGACAAGCACATAGAAACAGTCGATACTCTTATGATTAGTGAAGAAAAGTAGCAGAAAACAACAGCTATGATAACAAATATTTGTCATTGAAACGATGGAAAGGCACATAAAGCTATAAGATTAGAAATGAATAAGGAGGTCTTGGGTCACTGTGCAGCAGTTGACGTTTAACTGTTTGTGCTTTACTGCACTTTAAAGAAAAAAAAATCACAAATGGAAAATGTACAACAGGTACAGTACAGCTTATATACTATAAAAGTGCAACATAAACCTATCACATTTTATGCTATTTTATGACATTTACATGCAATTTGTAGCACTGCAGTTCAAATATTCTCATAATTGCAGATAAGGACTGAGGACAGAAATATTCAGTCCACCTGAGAGAACAAAAGTGCCATTTACATTTCTAACAAACTAATAAACTTGGAAGTGCATATTTGCTCTTGATTATTTGCTCTGTTTACACGCCAAGCTGACGTTTGGCTGTTGGGTTACCGGCTTCATGTTTCAGGTCCTGTATTGTTGACTCTGACTGGTGCCAACAAAGACACTGAAACAAATGCTTTGCACCTTCACTTGTTGCACCCAAACACACTGCAAAGACAACAGCTGATGGCCAGCCAACTGCTGACATGTACATTGTGTGACTGTGTAAGAGGAAGTATCTACTTATCTGTATTCATAAATAATAATAAAATAATAATAATAATAATAATAATAATAATAATAATAATAATAATAATAATAAAATCATCATGGAAAGATAAATACTGATATTTCAAGAGCACTTCATTTCCCTCGTGGGAAAAACTTAATTGCACTGAAGAACGGCCATGAATATTCAAGATTTTTACACCACTGGTGTAAATAAGAATCAGTTTTATAAAAAACTCAAACATTGTGGGCACTAGTCACCATATTCTTCATGTTTTTTACTCTGTACATAGGACATCTGTTCAATGAGGGATCACTCCTCAGCTGTTCTTACTGAGGTTTTGCACACTAAATGAATGGAAACAATAATTTGCTACGCTGGACAGCCAAGCAGACAGACGAACTCTCACCGACTGACTCTCAGGCTCAACAGTGCTGATAGACTGACTGTGAATTAGGGTCAAAAAGATCTTTAGGGCATAACTCTGTGAGCTTCTGAAGAGATGCCTATCATCTGTGACACCAAAAAATAATTTTAATTGGTTGTTTCCACCTGCAGATCAATTTTTCACAAGGCTGCACACAGTACGGACAGTTATGAATTGTAATTTCCTGCACAGATCTTGGGTGCACGGTTCTACAGCAGCTGGAATGCATTTATGCTGCAGATTCCTGTCTTGACCAGTACCCTACAGTATCATGAGTGTATAGCACAAATCTAAACTGGTCTACAGCCAAACCAAAAAAAGCAAGTCACTTAAAGGTAGGGGTGTGACAATATATCGGGCTGCGATATAAAAATGTGACGATATGCATCATCAAGACAAACTGTATCACGGTATTTTGGGGATGTGATACATTAATTAATGTGTTACTTTGGCTCTGATCAGCGTCCTCTCTCTGTCAGTGCTCTCCACTGAGTAGTCTGGCTCAATGTCCCACCCACAGCGCTATCTTAGTGGTTACACATCATCAGAAATAGCCAATCAACACTGAGGATTACTGTGCTTCAGACAGGCAGCGGAAAACACAGACACAGCCCGGAGCTGCTGAGGTTAGCAGAGCTGACCTATGTATATGATAACAAGCATGCCCAGTTTTCCAGTTACACTGCTGAAAATGTGCAAATAATGTATGTTGTTGCAGTGACATACAGTCAATTACAAGGAGATAATAGCATTTATTTACGTGGCCTTAGTTATATCTCTGAGTCATGTCAAACTTGTTTTAGCAGCTGATTTATGAATGTACCATTACTCGCCTGGATAAGTTGGTGTCTTTACATGAACGTTTACGTGGACAATGTGAGATAAAGTAGAGCGGCATAAAGCTAAGTTGAAAAGCAAAACAACTGATCGGCTCTAACATTATTTCTTACACACTTACTCAAGACCTAACCTAGTCTGTCCTCAGTCTCAACCGGGACTATTAACTAACATTACCAAGTCTGTCCTCTCAGTCTCAATCAGGACTACTAACGTTACTGACTGCGTCCTCCGAGGCTGAACCAGGACTATTAACTAACGTTACTGAGTCCGTCCTCTCAGTCTCAACCAGGACTATTAATTAACATTACTTATTACCGAGTCTGTCCTCTTAGTCTCAACAAGGACTAACTAATGTTACCGAGTCTGTCCTCTTAGTCTCAACCAGGACTACTAACTAAAGTTACTGAATCTGTCTTCTCAGTCTTAACCAAGACTACTAACTGATGTTACTGAGTCTGTCCTCCGAGTCTGAACCAGGACTACTAACTAACGTTACTGAGTCTGTCCTCTCAGTCTCAACCAGGACTACTAACTAACGTTACTGAGTCTGTCCTGAAGCAGCTCTGACTCTGGTTCTGGTAGAGACATGCAGGATATTGTTGTCAGTGACTTTAGACATAATTCATTCATTTTGCTTTTATTTAAATCTTGAGGGATCATCGAGGACCTTCCTTGTACTCTTGTCCAGAGTAAAATTAAAACTGAATAAATGCAAAGAAATAATGAAGTAAACAAACAGACACATATAGAACAGTTAGATACAGTCACATTAAAGAGCAGAATAACTGGTTAACATAAAAAAATGGAACTACAGAGCAAACAACAGCATTGTTTTGCATTTTGTGTCTTTTGAAGAAAAGGCTGCTTTTCAGCCATATATTTTTATCATTCAAGCTTTGTTAAAATTCTTGTTATAATATCATATCGAAATGTAACGTATCGTGAGCTCAGTGTATCGTCACACTCTTACTCTAAGGTATAATATGTAACAGTTGCTGGTTGCTATCTGTAAACAAGTGAGTTTCACGCAGTTACCTTCTAAAATACAAATAATCACGACCACAACTCCAAACACTTCTGCATGACCCCGCAGGAATGTGCAGAGTTGCCGGATTTTATATGAATGCAGTCAAAGTGCAGGCTTCATTCTGTCGGCTGTGTGTGGCTCAGCGCTGCTCTTGGTGAAACTCAAACTGACACATTGATAGCAGCACCATGCACACAGCAGAGGAGAGAGCAGGGAATATACTGGAGCACCTGCACAAGGAAACACATAACCTGATGCAAAAGGGGGATGTGCCTCAGTTTCAGACATCAACGAATGTGACAAAGAACCTGGTCAGGCTGCACACCGGCCGGGGGTTCCAACCATGTGGGGGCTGCTGGCTGATTCCCTTAAATGCCTGAACACAGCAAAATAATAAAAGAAGAAATACAGGTAGAGGGCTGCAGGATCTCTGCAGAAACAGACACCACTACACACTGCCAGTGGGTCATAAGTGATGATTAAGACAGATTATTTATTCTATACATCTTCTTTTTTTTTCTTGAGAATTCCTGCATATTATACCTTTAAGACTAAATTACACATCAGGGTCCAGTGCTTTCAAAAAAATAATTGTGGCTTCATCGTTTTTCAGGATTTGAAACTACAATCTTCATAGCATGACTTGCTATGGAGTCAACTGCTGTGCACAATTTAGTGTTACAGCTGAAATGCCAACACTCGACCTAGGACAAATACACACACTGGATTAAAACTCCAGTGCTCTATGGACTACAAGCAATATTTTGACCTGACAGGCTCAGGGAAAGATGGTCTGACCTGGTAAAGAAGTGCTGTCAGTTTGAATTCAGCGTGTGGATACAACTGGTCCTCCAGGCTTCACATGATCCTGTAACCCTGCTGCCCTCATACAGGATGCACACAGAACTACTGGATGGTGACTGATAACAGCTCACATATTTACTGTTACAGCAGTGATGAATGTACTTTTCATGCAATGTAATGACCTATCAAATTGGCTTCAAGGAGGCAAGAAATCTACTACTGACACGACGAGATCCACTACTGTCAGATGCCTCCCACTGATCTCAATCTCTTTCACTTCCAAATCATTCAACAGTATCCTCTATGCAGGCAGTTAGTGGGTGGCACACCACCCCCAAACGTTGATGCACCTCCCTGGTGTTTAAAACCCAATGCAAGGAATATACACCAAAAATATAATTTAGAGATACCTTGCTGATACAATGATATTCCCTTGGAGAAAAAAAAAATCTTTATGTCTCAGTCTTAAAATCATTCTCCAAGTAAACGTCCTCTGTTTCTTTCAGTCGTCAGTGCATATTAAGTTAAGGACGCTCAGATAACCTCAAGGCTACTTCTTTGTAAGTGTCTTACAAACTGAGAGCAAAATTGAAGATTGACGCGTCAACGACTTTCGTCAAAGAGAGAAGTTGCTGAACTTACCTGAGACTCCATAAGCGAATATCACAGCCACATAAATGTGCTGCATGATCCTTCTTAAAACAGAGAAAATCACGCGGGCTGTTGTTGTGGAGAGGGGGCAGCGATATTCTTGGCTGATTATCCAAACCTGAGCGTGAAAATGGAAAAAGTTTGCTCGCGTGTTTTTGTTGTGATAAATTCGCGCAGATAAATAAGACTTCAGCAGCAGCAGCAGAACCCGGAGAAACCTGTACCCGCTTCGCAAGGTCGACTCGTTGTGCACCCAGTCCGACAGAGAGAGGAAGGTCTAGTGAATCAGTTGCCATCGTCTGACGCACGAGGAGCAGCAGCAGCACAGGTGCAGCGCGCATAGAGGGGTGGGAGTGAGAGACAGACGGAGAAGGGGGGATCTATCTGGGACTCTATAGAAGAGGGAAATCCAGATTTTAAAAGAACGTAACTGCTGCTCATGAAATGCTCCGCTGGTTTGCATTCATTAGTTGCCTCTTAAAGGCGGTAAACTCCCCAGGTATTGTGTCAACCCTGCAGATGATATACACTTCTGATGCAGTAAAAACCATCGCAAGCGATCTCTTCAGTTGGCATGATTACCTCAAAGTTTTACCTCCAGTACTTCATGTTTTCAATCCTCATAGTAATTAGCAGAAGTCCAGATGATGTCAGTTTACATAAAAACTGTTCACATGAAAATCTTGCTCCCAGGCAGGGTGATCCATGCATAGAATCTGATTCCCATTGTTTATTGGATCATCTTATGTTTTCCCCCCTCACATAATGTGTATCTCCCCTGCCTGCATCCCTAGTGTAGTGCAGCAGACGCTCACATCCACAGTCTTCCAGTGCAAGAAGGTTTAAAGCTGCATCAATCAATATGTGACTGTTTTGATTCACTGTGTCATTTCCAGACGTAGCAGGCAGCAGTTTTCAACAAGAACCAAAAACAAAAGCAGTACACACAGACAAAGTCAATGCCTAGCTGGTGAACTTAGTGAGGTATCTAGCAGTTAAAGAGCATGAAGGTTAGACAAAGTCTCTGTGTAGTCTGAGACTCTGTCACGAGTCTGTCTACAGTGGCAAATCAATAATGTCATGTTGTTCCTTTTAACCGGCATACCTTGAATTATGAGTGCAATAGAAATCATAAAGAATCAGTGTACGAATCAAAGTACATACATAACTTCTCTATATATGCAACACATGTATATGCAATGGACTGGAAGTTTCACTTCAGCTCAACTCTCAAAGGCTGAACAACATCTCTGCACGAAAATATGCATTTTTCCAAAATGGACCTTTGGAGTTTTTATCTGAACCGTAGGTGGGCACATTTCAAGAGCTTTTTTCTAGGTTGAGAGTACCAAAAACAACTGGCTTTAAAATCATTGAATGCGTTTGTTTTTTTGGT
The DNA here is from genome assembly GCA_947000775.1 of Pterois miles. NCBI lineage: Eukaryota > Metazoa > Chordata > Actinopteri > Perciformes > Scorpaenidae > Pterois > Pterois miles. Next base: position 9,012,446 of record CAMQGK010000193.1, read on the forward strand.
TTAGAGTCGCTGACAAGCCTCAGATTGTTAGATACAAACAAGCCTTGTGGGTGTTTGGCATGTTTTGGCAGTCAGTGAATTACACGTTATTACACCACTGAAGGCATCCTCAAGCACATCTTCACATCTTTCTTCTGTTCCTGTAAAAAGGAGTTGCGTCTTTATTTTTGGGTCTTGCTGCTTTAGCATGCAAAATGTCCCTCAGTTATTTTTAGTGGATGCGCATTGTGGAGCTTCGATTTTACCGATTCAAACTGAGAGGGATAAATATGGAGAAAATATAAGCAGTGAAAGGTGACATGTATCATTTCTTTGAGATCTGAAGAGAGCTGATTATAAAATTTTTCCAGATTATTGTTATTTTAATTTGGCTCGACTTAAGTTTCAAGAAGCTCCTGCTTACTTGCTGAATGTAGACACCAGACGTGTTATAACTAGAGCCAAAGCTACCTGAGGACACCAGACAAGACTAGAATGAATAAATTAATGATATTGGTGCCAACACAATACCTAATTTTTGGAATATAAACATGGTGCAAGCATAATAATGTCTTGATGGGATTATGTTCACAAGCAACATTTTTTTCCAGTGAAGGCTTTTTGTACTGCATGGAAGTCATTGGGAACGATTTGGGGTTCACATCCTGAGTCCTGTCTTAGTCTGATGACGGTTTAGCCTCTGGGGGAAATGGCCAATATTTCTGGGGTTCCTGTATCTGGACTAAGACTTCCTCTTACATTTGCTGGTCATTGTTACAATCTTATTAGCAGCTTGAGATGCAAGAACAGAGATGAGTTGAGAGGCAATGTATTATTTGCATTCATATGTAGATATCTGTTAAGAGATTAACAAAATGTTTAATCATCATCAGACGGTAGATGGTGGGTAGATTGCATTTCGGCCAATACGTTCCGCCTCGTTTGCACTCCAGACGACTGTTTACCCGCATTCAACCAGTCTCCGCAAACATGACCGTTCAGTACTACCAGAACCCCCTTGTAAATGTAAATCAGCTTTTATTGTCACGCGTTGTACTGTACACAGCACAGCACACGGTTCTCAGTTTTTAAAATGTTTGATACCCAGCTCCATAAAGGACTTTTTCTTCTCTACCACAAGTTTAATCTTGACATTGTGGTGAAGGTTTTAGAGCAGAAAATAAACATTCATGTTGGGAAATGAATTTGAATTTGAATTAATAAAATACGAAAAATTGACTTGAAGTCATCACCTCAGTATTCGTAATATCTTTCCTGTTTAAAGAGTATTTTACTTCCTCTCCTTGATAAACATTTACATCTCACAAGGTTGTTTGGACATAAAAATAAAACCTTTTCAATGCAATTATTAGATGAGCAGAACTGAGTATAAAAATACTATACTGAAAACTTTGACTAAAAGGCAACTCGTCACATTAATGGAAAAGAGTCCAGTACCGCTTTACCTTCCAGAGCTGTAACAAATATAAAAATGACTTTGAATCCTGTAATTAATGATAAACATAATAAAGTTGTTAGAGCACACAAGTAGGCTATGTGTTTTTACCTGACATGGCAGTCTCACAATGTCTTTTATGCGGGAATCATCACACAAAAATCCATCTTGTGTAATGTAAAGTTATGTGTTTGCGTTCGGCAAGCCAGAGCACGGACCAATCGGCTACCAGCATCTACAGGCGTGGCTTAGGCGTGTTGGGCTATGACAATAGAAGCTACTGTTCATTCAAAGCAATAATGGCTCCCGGCTCCTGAAGATGTTAGCATAGATGCTGAAATAGCATCACTGTAACTGACATGTGTTTCATTCAATTACCTGCCAAGTATTTTTTTAATGACTTTAAAACTTCCAACTACAGAATTGGGACTAATGCAGTTTTTGTGCTGAGCAGACATTCAGCAGGCTGAAGCTGAAGTTGTCATTCTCGCTCTGAATTTAGTTAGTGAAGCTGCTGTTCCAGGTTCATTGAATATGTGTGTGTGTGTGTATATATATATATATATATATATATATATATATATATATATATATATATATATATATGCTACTCCAGGAGAAAGAGCTGCTTCCCAGGCCTAAACTTGAATTACCAGTTGGAGAGAGTGTCATTTTCAAAACTCAACAGCAATAGTGGATCAAGTTATCTTTGTCAGTATTACCAATAAATTATACATGATGTGTTACAGCTTCCCAAAAACCCATAAATTAGAAATGTCTATTTTTGTTCAGAAAAGATGTTGTGAAAACTTTAGCCTTTAGGGATGGTGAGATTTGAGGCGATATGAAATTTCCAGTTCATTGCACATAGATATGTTACATATGTAGGGATGTCATACTGTATATGTAGATATGTACTACACTGATTCTTTATGACGTCTGAAAAGTGAGTCGGTAATTAAAAAAACTTGTAAAAATAAAATTTATGTCGAAAAAAATGAAAATACATTTACACATAGTCTGTGAGAGTTGAGTGGGAGCGTCAGTGTTGATGGGCATGTGTGTCTTCACACACTTCTCAGTTAACATCAGTATGTTTCTAAGGCATGAGTGTTACAGAGAACGTATTCATGTTATTCATGCTCTGAATGCACAACTCCAATATTTTGATGCATGTGCATGTGTCATATTTGCTTATGTTAGTCTTGTTTAATCCGCGGAGCACTTGAAAAAAAAGGTGTTTGTTCCTGATTGTGCAGAATATAAATACAGGTTTAGAGAAATAGCTGGAAATGTCATTTTAGGCTCCATGGTTTGCTGTTAGATGAAAAATATTTTTGTGATGGAACTCCTTGAAATATAAAAAGCCTTTCTGAATTTCTATAATTTATAATACTCAACTTGCACTTCTAATGCACGACTTTATTATGCAGCAGAAACACATAAACCATGTCACTTTTAGCCCTAAAAGGTTATATTTTCTGCACAAATCTTAACTTGAAACTTATGTGGAAAAATAGTCTTTGAATTGGGTTTCTACTTGAACATGTTTACATTTTTTCATACTGTCTATCCAAATATACAGTGCACGTTGAAACGTATTAAAATACAATCAAATACATGTCCTCAATGGTGCGCTCTGCTTTACACAAGGGACACACATCCCCAGACAACAAGAAAATTACAAACAATATACAGTATTATACGAGCTGATTAGACTGTCAGGATATTAAATAGGTATTACCAGTCACTATAAGCCCCATAGATGTAGGTCAGTAGGGGGCTACTGTACCCACCAGTAGGTATTATCATCTATTCACAACATGTAGAATAAAGAGTGAGAAAGTCCACTGAGGGTTGGAGGGGTGGGTGGTGGATGGGTCAAGTAAACACAGGACCTTCACCCAGGAGACCTGTGTGGGTCTTGTGTGGAACCAACAATGTGTATTTGTCTTTAGGTTCATAGTTATTTTAACCCAGAACATGGTGTTTTTCATTAAACCTAAAGAAGTTGCAGTTTTATTGCCTAAACATAAAAAAGTTGCAGTTTTGTTGCCTAAACCTAAAGAAGTTGCAATTTTATTCCCTAAACCTAAAGAAGCCTTTTTGTTTGTGTTCAAAACGTGAAGTTTCATTCAGTTTTACATAGTAGAATGTGTATCTTTGAGGTTTAATCTTAATTTTTACAACATAGTAGGTACATACATAGATACATAGATAGATAACAGCCTTGTGAACCTACTATTAGTTTAGGAGGCCCCTACTAGCCCACAAACATGGGAAAGATGCATGTCGATAATGGCTATTCAGTAGCCTGCCAACAGTCAGATCAGGTGATCATACAGTGCTAGATCACATGTTGGATGGATGAGTCAACTGTTCAGCATCCTGACTGCCTGAGGGAAGAAGCTGTTTTTGAGGCAGGTGATGTGTGATTTGATGCTCTGGTGATGTCTCTTTTTTAGATGGAAGGAGTGAGAACAGAGCATGAGGGGTTGGCTGGTGTCTTTCATGATGTTTGGGGCTTTTCTTTTGCAGCGAGTGGTATAAAGGTTATGAAGTTGTGGTAGTTCTGTGTCAGTGTTTTTTCCTGCCGCCTGTTGTAGCAGTCTGCAGTCCTGAGCAGGTTACCAGACCTGACTGCTATATACAACCTGGTCTCACTGCCAACTCATTAAACAACATCGATTGGGCACATCCTTCAGCATAGGTAACCCACCCACAGAGGCACCCTTTAGCGACAGTTTGTGATGAACCGGGCTTTCAACTAACTCTAATATAAACCCACCTGTGGTGTTATTCAACGGTTGGCGCAAGTAACATAGTATTAGTAGTCCACTAGGGTGGGTGGGAGGGGTGGTGGATGGGTCAAACAGTCACAAGACTTTCAGCCAGGAGGCTGGTATTTGTGTCCCATATGAAACTAAAAGTAACAATGACTTATTTTGTCACGTCAATCTCTAGTCAAGTGACTCGTTATTGTCAGTCAGTGAATCGTCAACTGTCATTTCCTAACCCTACATGAGTGGTTGTGTTGCCTAGACCTAACTTCCTCTGAAAACGTAAGTTTGTTTTGAAAGGGCACTATGCATGTAACAAGCAAATATTGACACACCGACCCTGGTCCGTCCAAAAGTCCCCCAAGTCCCTTGTGGACCCTGTGCGTTGGTCTCCGATACGGAGGGGCACTGTCCAAGCCATAGTATTTAACAAGTTGGGAGTGAGAGCATGTCGGTATGTATGAATATAACTGCATTCACCGTCTGTCTGAAAAACTCCATTTTAGTACCCGTCTCTTTAAGCCCCCCTCCCAAAAAAGCACAATCTGCTCTGATTAGTGACATAGGAAGAGGAGCCAGATGGCTTGTTGAATCATAGGTAACCCATGAAAACTGATTGGGTTGTCTTATTTCACAGTCTGTGGATTGGTAGGCACTCCAGATACCCAAATGTACTGAAAAAGTGAGTATTTCATGATGTGTCTCCTTTAAGAATAATAATAGGTATAATAGGTAAATACCACATAATATCATAACAGAACAATCTGAAAAAAAAAGGTTTCTGCTGAAATGAGCCTTGACAGGGCTCCAGCTGGCTGCCACATCTAATATGATATGATCGGCAATAGCTTGCTGAACAATAGAACAAAATCATAACAGGTAATCCACGGATCAATATTGACAGTAACATCAGCCATAGTTTGGGGCTCTATTCCCATGGAGGCCAACCATGTGCAGATACACACAGTTGCAATGCAGTCCGGTAGTGAGCAGATGTGTTCATGGATATACCCTCTGAGTGTTTTGGGTGGCAATAATATAGCTCTCAATGTTTATCGACTAATTTGTGCAAGCTGCAAAAACGTTTTGTACTGTCTGCGGAAAGGATTCTTGGCCGATACATTTAGCACCCTTTGCCTAACTAATACTAATTGAGTAATGGAAACATTAGCATGCAAAAATAGAGAGGCAGATTATTGAACTGGATCAATCTCATGAATTACAAAAGATAATCGTGACCACTTCATCTGAAACTCCACATTTTACATCCACATGAAGCACATCCTAACTACAAGAACAGTGTGATACAATTCAAAGAGAACAGACACGACTTTCTATTTTCAATTTAAATTCATATGAGCTTATGATTGTTCTTCTGCAGCATGCCGCGAAAGGAAATTTCCCCTCAGGGTTATAAATAGCGAAATAAAAGAATCGGTCAAACTGTCGCTGGAGCAAATGGCTCTACAGCAAATTGTTCCTCAACCATGAAAGCAAAGTGGCTCTATTAATACAAATTAACTGAATGCACTACATAAATATCATCATCATTTACAGTCAACACTGCTCTGAGCATGTGATATTTACACGCACACATGATTGTAACAATTGGCTGTATTGCTTTTAAAGAAGTCTGATTCACCTGTTTGCATGGCTGCCTCAGCAGCAACTCCATACAATCAGTTCTTTTACACAACTGAAGAAGTTGATTATCAAGGAAGTACTAATCAGCTGAAGATAATTATAGACACTGGGCAACCAGTAAGGTGTACATAGAACATGTATCCTGTTGATTATACACATGGAATGAATGCAAAATGCTCACATCATTCATCAAATCACATTTCCTCTATAAAACTAAAGGTAACAATCACAACTTGTTCTTGCACCCCAGAAAGTCTAAAGGATGCATTTTCTTCTGTTATATATAGATACATCTTGCATACAAGAGATATTTGATTTGTTGACTAAAATGTGACAATGCTCACTCAAGTCATGAACGAATCTAAAATCTTGGTGTAGTTTTTGTGCAAAAGCCTTGTTTTGTGGTGCAGGGATACACAATGAAAACAGAGACTGCCATCTGCATTTTCTGGCCTTTTGTTCTGTATAACACTCAGTTAGACACAACCACCGCTGCTTTTATTCTGAGCTACCGGCCACTGCAGACTTTATACCATAAATGCTTGTGTCATCGCTCTGAAGAACCTTGACTAATTGCTCTAAAAACAGGTTTGTGTTAAACTCATTGTCTCATGTCAGCAAGCATTGTTTTGACATCGCTGGTGAGAGAGGGGGCATTTAAAACCATTTAACTGACTCACCAGTGGCAAGTTAAAAGATAATTTTCTATTTTTTTTTTCCAGTCCATGTTAGTGCAACACTCAAATGCCATATTTAGATTGAAAGAGCTGTTTGTGTTTGTAATCCTTCCTCCACATCCATCCTGTGAACAGATCTCTTCCTAACATGATGACAATGTAAGAGATAGGAGATAAGGCTTATAGTTACAGCTAGTGAAGCTACTGGCATCATATGAATCCTAAGGAATCCACCGGTGCCAACCATGCCATACTAGCTTGTCTGGAAGGAGGCTAAATGATGTACCAAACTTGTGCTTAATTTTGGTGAGGAAAAACTGTAACGGCTATTTTAAAAAAGGTCCCTTGACCTCTGACCTCAAGATATGTAAATGAAAATGGGTTCTCTGGGTACCCACAAGTCTCCCCTTTCCAGACATGCCCACTTTATGATAATCACATGCAGTTTGCAGGAAGTTTTGATCTGAGCATATTTTTATGTTAAATGCAGTACCTGTGAGGGTTTCTAGACAGTCTGTCATTGTTTTGTGTTGTTAATTGATTTCCAATTATACACTCTTGCATAAAGCAGCATTTGTCCACTCATGTTGACAAGAGTATTAAATAATTCTCACCTATTCACCATGCTTCAGCAATTAAACACTATCAAAAAGAAGGATTGTGGCACTAAAAAACTGTAATTTTATAAGATACCACAGGAACTACTGACTATTGAAGCCTCAGATTATCTTCATCTGAACTTCAGAACGAGGTCTGTGGAGTTTGTCCTCCTTGTCTTAAAATGTATTTGAGTTATGAAAAGATCACATCACAGACTATATGGAGATGATTCCACACAGCAACAACTCTTTAAACCTGTGCATGGCCCTTTAATATATAACAATGCATCACATTTAATAATATGATCATATGTTTTGTTTGTAAAATCACACTAACTATAAATTGAATCTAGTAAGTACAAGAGTCTCAAAATTGTACTTACAGGACTTAAATAAGTTACTTTCCATCACTGCGTACACATTCTTGAGGAAATTTAAGGGAAAGTGGGTACACCTGATCGCCAATCATGTCACCAGATAAGAGGAAAAAAAAAAAAAAAAGACTTTTGATAGTGAATGAAAAGTGCTGTATGTAGCTATGAGCCCATGTCATGCTGACATAACAACCTTATAATGAGGTCCATCAAGTCAAGTCAAATCAAGTCAAGTCAAATTTATTTCTATAGCACATTTAACATGAGCTGACTAAAGTGCTTTACAAACAGGCAGAATAAAGACAGGCCAGAAGAGCAGACAGCAAAATCACACATATACACAAACAGCGACTAAGATAAAATCCATGTGTACCAGACTACTAAAAGCATAAAACAACAACAACAAAAATGACTTCATGGCTCTCAGGTTGTGCTTCATTGCTACCCCTACAGTCTTACACTACAAGTGTGCCTTTCTATTCCCGCAGAAAAAAATTGCATTGTTTTTTGTATTGATGTTACTTTTATTTAAGTATCTCAGTACTTCTTGTTTTCTTGTTGTTCCATCCGTTATTCAGAGAGTAAATATACCTCGGATATTGTACAGTATTCTATATAAATAAAAAGAGCAAAAGCAGGGAGGGAGGTCTGTCAATAAAGTAAGAAAAGGTGTTATTGTATCTGCTGTTTCATTACAGTATGTAACTTGATAGTGGTGCTGCAGAGTAATGGAGACATGCCATTTCCATTGGCTCCTGTAGCCTATTTAATGTGCTGAAAACCTGCTACTTGTCTGAATATAACAGCCTGTCTATCTGGGACAGATGATCTGAAACTTTGACAAAAAATGACCTTGCTGACTGCAGATATATTTGCCTGTCATTTCTTTTGACTTTCTTTGATTTTTTAAACACAGCAGGATAAAAGGTAATTTAAATAATAGTAAGATACAAATCATTGGAAATGAATGCTCTGCATGTACAGCCAATTCATTTCTTGCGGTCACCTTTCACGACTGGATGAAGTCATCACATGCTTTTGGCTTCCTTTGAAGTGGTTTACAGGACAGTAATGTTACATTAAAGTAGTCCTATAAAGAAGAGTGTATTGTACAGCAAGTCTCATGGCTCATTTCTTCCCTTTTCTAGGTTATATAAGTACTTTGAGGTCACATAATATCAATACCTTTTTAAAAGTGTGACACCTATGCTGCTATACATATAACATGATGACCGCTGACAGGTTAAGTGAATAACATTAATAATGTCATCACAATGGCACCTGGTAGTACGGTGGATATATTAGGCAGCAAGTGAATATTTTGACCTTGAAGTTGACATGTTCGAAGCAGAAAAAATGGACAACTGTGTGTATGTGAGCGACTTTGACCAAGTCCAAACTGTGATGGCAAGACGACTGGGTCAGAGCATCTCTAAAACTGCAGCTCTTGTAGGATGTTCCTGGTCTGCAGTGGTCAGGACCTACCAAAAGTGGTCCAAGGAAGTTAAACCAGTGAACCGGTGACAGGGTAATGGGCAGCCAAGGCTCACTGATGTACGTGGGGATCGAAGGCTGGCCTGTGTTGTTCGATCCAATAGAAGAGCTACTGTAGCTCAGATTACTGAAAAAGTTAATGCTGGTTCTGATAGAAAGGTGTCAGAACACACAATGCATTACAGCTTGTTGCTTATGGTGCTGCGTAGACTGGTCAGACTGGTCAAGATGCCTACGCTGACCCGTGTCCACCGCCAAAAGTGCTTACAATGGGCACATGAGCATCAGAATAGGACCATGAAGCAATGGAGGGAGGTGGCCTGGTCTGGTAAATCACATTTTCTTTTACAAGACATGGATGGCTGAGTGCTTACCTGGGGAAGACATGGAGTCAGGATGCACTATGGGAAAGCAAGCTGGCAGAGGCAGCGTGCACACTGCAAAAAATAGTTCAAGAATGATTTGAGGAACACAACAACGACTTTGAGGTGTTGACTTGGCCTCCAAATTCTTCAGGTGGGATGTGTTGGACCTACTCAATATTAGACAGGTGGTCATTGTTATGGCTGATTGGTGCATATACACAACACTCCTGCTTAATGGTAGGGCTGATAATGCTGAGAAACTAGTAAGAGTACACAAGAAAAAATATACAACCGAAAAACCAAACCCAGTGTTTCCAACTGGAACATTACTATTGGTAGTACTCACAGCTGTCAAGCTCGCAGCTTGTGGAAGACACTGGTGGCATCCAACAAGTGCACTCAGTACATATTTTAGTTTGGCAGTACTAGTATTTCCAGACCTTCAATTTTAGACCTGCAGTAGCTGCCCAAAACAGGTTGGACAACAGCAGAAATTTTCACGCTACAGCCATCAGCAAGCAGTAAAACATTTTAAGGGCACATGTCATGAACAATTCACTTTTTCTGTGCTTGCGCTCATACATTTGGATAACTGGAGCACCTACCAACCCACAAACTGTGAAATTAGATGACCCAGTCAGTTTGTTGTGGGTTGCCTTGATCAGAAAACATGTAATTCAACAAGTTGTTCAGATATGGCTCCCCTTCCTATGTCACATATCATTATAATATACACAGCTTGAGAAGTACCTTTGCAATGGTGCACCATATTTTTTTTTGCAAGCCAAACAAAGCAGATTGGTCTTTTTCAGGAGGGGGCTTAAAGCGACGGGTGCTACATAGACTGTTTCAGACAGAGGGTGAATACAGCTATATTCAGACAGACAGTGTGAGAATAATGTGTTTTGAACATTAAAGCGTAAGTAAATGTAATTTATGTGACAAAAAAAAAAAAAAAAATCAATGTTGACTTCTGGTTTCACACAGGCAACAAACAGCAGCCTCCATCAAAAGCCCATCCACCTGACCTCATTCCTACATGGTGTTTGTCACTTCCTGGTTCATGATTATGTGGATTACATACCAGTTGATTTTGTGGGATAATGCATATACAAATTATAGTTCATTATTTTCACAGGTATAGTCACAAATGGTACATCCACATCTGATAAATACATTATAGCCTCTTTCATCCACACCCAATAGCAACCAGTTCACCCTGAGTAGTAATCATCCTTCAAAACCCATAGAGCTGGAAGTCTGCACTTAAACATCAGGTTTCATTTGAAATCCAGCATGCTGGTGGTGAGCCACTGCATGCTCTGAATGTCCACTCATATAACCCCCACCTCCTCAAGAAGAGTGACCTCTGTGTCACACAAAGGGACGTTTCTGTTTGTGTAGGTGGTTTAATGAAGCAGGTTATTTGTGGCATTTGTCGAGCAGAAGTAGACTATATCTTTCTTTACAGCAAATGTAATTTGTGAAGCTTGTTCAATACTGCAATATAGTGCACTTTCATCAATGACATGCTCTGAGAGCATTCAGTCAGAGAGGTAAAATTACCAAACATGAACTAGCACTGACACAACTACACAAAACACACTGTTTTAAGGATAACATAAAAAAAATAACGGCGCAAGTTAAAGTTTTAGAAATGCAATCAGCCGATAAAATATTGTCTTTATGTAGTTTTCTTTTGGCCTTCATATTGTCTGCAAAAACTCAACCTCAAAAGCAAATTCGTTATCTAAATTGTAATCTCTGCCTCAGAGAACATACATTAACCAAGAGGCTTATTTCGTGTCCATATACTTTCTCTCTCTAAAAAAAAAAAAAAAGGAAATGATATAGTTACACAACAGTGTTGGTGCTCAGTTCCAGAGCAAAGAAATAAAAGAAGAAAACACACACTAAAACACTTTACAACAACGCACAGAAAAACAAAACAAGATTGCTGAAATACGTTCATTGAAAATACTTGAAATCAACAGATACAATTACGCTCGTAGCGAGGAGCGCACGTGTATAATCAAGGACCAAGATGGTGAATTAGTTGTGCCAAATGAGACGATGGTGTTTGTTCTCATTTTGAATACAAACAAAATGCTGCTTAGTCCCATCTGGCAGCAGACTTTAACAGGAAGGGAAAGCTCAACAAATCAACTGATTACGTAAGATTCTGTTCTGAGATGATAAAAGACGTCCCTAAAGACCTCTGACAATACGAGCCGGCATGAGTGGGAAACAGCAGTTAGTGAGTAGATGGTAATGTGCATTTATAGAGCTGCTGAACAGCCAGTGAAGATGGGAGACACAGTGGGAGAGCTGGTGCTGTTTATTAGTTAAAATGATTTTGTGCGTTATGTAAAATACTAACTGCCTTTGAACGGCACAAATATTCAAAAAAATGCCAAGTGAAGTTTGTCATTGCTTAATTCCCCTCTATTTAACATTTCCTGAATGGAGGTATGAAACTGAATATGATAAAATGTCACTTAAAGGGACTGTATGTAACTTTTCATATGAATAAATTGTTTTTTATTGCCAGTGTGAATAGGTTCTAACCTAACGTAAAAAAATGAGACCTTCCACGACTTTCTGGGTACAAACTCCAGGGAAGCACAAGAAAAGCAAAGTTATATCTAGTGAAGAACCATCTTGCAAAACAGGTATGCGACCGACTTTCGGACGAAAGCTAGTGTTGTGGGAGAATAGCCGAGCCAGTGTGAAGAATGTGTGTGCACGTGGGAAGTGAGTGGCGAAGCAAGAGAGAGAGAGTGACGGCAAGTGTGTGAGAAAGAATTAGAAGTGTGTTAATTTAGCTTTGAAAGCGTCAAGAGAATGTACAGGGGAAGCTGCAGTTTGTGCAGAAATTTGTCGTGTGTCCCTGCTGCTGAGTGGAGTGATGTGGGGTTAACTCCGGAGTGGGTAGCGTGACCCAGGAGACCAAAACTATGGTGCCGCCTCTGTGTCTTCTGACCACAGTCGGGAGGATGAAGCAGGAAGAGTTAACACTAGGATCAACATCGGGTGGACCTTTGTTTGGTCAGCTAACATTACTGCCAAGCAGGTGAAATATACATAGTGATATCGTGGTTTTAGCTGGCTAATGTTGCTATCGTTTATCAACATGATGACTGTCAATCACGTTTAGTATCGTGTGTGTCGGTAGCGCGAGCACGAGCAACACGACGCTGACTGTCGTTAGGTCAAAGGTGTCACTATTAACAAACCAATTTCTGATTCTTACAAAGTCCCTTTAAAAACAGAAATCCTCCATAGTATAGAAAACCAACCAAAACTAAACTGACAATAAAAATGAAAAGAAATCCTGATAGAAAGTAAGGAATAACCTGTAAGCAGTCAGTAAATTAGCTCCACACAGTCAAGGGCTGTCAAGCAGTGTCAATTTCCCTTCTAGTCAGTGACATGTGGGGAAATTAGAGCAAGGACCACTTACAACAAAGGCTAATTAAAGAGTGAAAGCACAACTGTATGCTTCATTCATAAAAAAAAACATATATTATGGATGAAAAATGAAAACTGATTTTTAATTCCCTTCAAAATGCATACCCAGAGCATTTTAATTAATGAGCAACATTGTGAAATCTGACACTTTGATTTTGTGAAGGTGTCAAGTGCATGAAGGCAATCCTAACCTTTATCACTGTTTGCACTTATGTTATTAGTAAATTACATATTCCTCCTTATGATGGCATGATCCATGTCAGGGTGCAGAAGGAGTATAAACTGACTTATATGGCTGACTTTATGTGGAAAAATAATGCTGTGTTACTGCTCTCATGTGCTGTATTGTTCGTTATGCATTGCTATATGTGTAAACTAGGCCAATTACATTTTAAACTTGCACAGTCTGCACTGTTTCATGCCGTCCAGACATGGGGTCAACTTGACCAGATATCATTAGTGCAAATGCAGTTGGTTGCATTAAAAACGGACTGTAAAAATAGGCTCGCAATCATTTTGCAACAGAACACTAGAGAAGATCTTGTTCTGGGGCAGCAGTCTACAAACAAATCTACAAACTTTCTAGTTTGGAAAAGGACTATTATATTATTTCAATGACTCAGTCTTTGTGATTTTATCAGATCAGAAGATGCAAATCTGCATATTTAAAAGTACATAATACTTTTTAGCACTTTAGCAAAAATATCTTTTTACACTGAATCTGCCAAGTCAGGCCTCCATGGGGCTTTGCCATAACTGTTAGAGTCTGATGTCAAGAGAAAGTGGAGCAAGGCTAGTTGGCTCTACCCATTACTTTACTTTTTTTTTTTTTTTTTTTTTTTACCACATTTGTACATATTTTTTCATAAGATAGATGAAAAAATATGTGAATTCCTTAATGTTTTTTCATTTTCTAGTATTGTTTAGGGTTTGCTGATTTTCTAAAGTCATCAAATTTCAATACAAATTTTAAAACTATTTTTTTTTAAGTCCTGATGTTAAAGTATATTCAGATCTGATACTGCAATGCCAATGTGGTCCAAACTACACCTTTTGAACCAACTGTATTCTAAAACAGTTTTTAGCTCAGTTCAGGCATCTGTCCGCAATGAACTTGTCTGGTCAGTTAAAAGTACGAGCAACTGACCTGCTGTGACACTTTTAGATCTTCTTTTAGCACAACATGTTTTTTACAGTTGGATCAGTCATGCCTCCTCTCATCACCTCTGTGTCCAAATAAACGAAATAAAAACAGGAATTGCTGCAAGCGGCTGGTGTAGGGTCTATCGCCCAGCACAGGCTGAGATGTGTTAAACTTTGTGTCTAACAACAACAGATGAAATCTGATGGAGACAGTTGTCATCATTGCAGTCACATCAGGGAAACTGAGTTGAAATGAATGTAAACAGACAGGCACAATGTATTTCTGGCTACGAACACTAAGACACACACACAATGGACCTGCAAAATACAATCTATCATTTTGGACAAGTGCCTCAATGTTTTCACCGAACAGTAGAAGTTAACATTGGACTTTAAGCCTTCAGCTCAGTTCTTTTTTAATCTTTGTTAAATAATTCACAATGACTCTAAACTCACAATGCTCAGTTGTATTAGAAATAAGATGCATCAAACGTGAGAGTATCAGCAGATATACTGTATATTTTGCCTCCTGCTCATATTGCTGATCATGTTTGTGGATCAAAAATGATCTCCAAAATATGCAAATCAAAGTGCTCTGAGCCTTTAAGGAGCTGGCAGCAGTTGGTGCTAATGTTATGTTCAGAGAGGGCTAAATTGATTAGAAATGAAGAGGACAGATCGTCTTCAAATTTGTATCAAAGCACATGCTTTCAAGATTTTCCAACCATGTGCGACTGGCTAAGACAGGCCGTCCATCTGTCTCCTGCTGCCCCTTATCTGCCCCCTCCCTGCACAAGATGAGGAAACTTTTAGCAGTGTTTCACCCCTGGGAGCTGAGCTGAATTTGAGGCGACAGCAGAAATTACTGTCTCTTTGATCAGTGGTGAGAAATGTGTGAAACAAACAGCTGCCAGCAGACAGGCGGGTGGCTGGATCAAAAGTGGGGATGGTGCTAAAAGTAGAAGTATTAGCATCATGAATTGATGTCAAGTCTGTCCAAGGAGGCAACAAGCAGGGTAAGATGAGGTGATGCACATCAACCTGAGGACGGACATCACAGTGTATCAATGGACAGAAGCAGCAATTAAGTAAATGCCACCTTCAAAGTACAGATGGAAAGCTCTTCACTGAGAGTGTTGTACTAAATAGACATTCAGAAACAGCAAAACATGTTAAACGGTATAAACATTAATCAATGAAGTCAAATCAAATGTCAAAAGGTGCAGCTACCAAAAGGTTTGCAGAGATTGAAGACATAAATGAAAAATCATGCCTCCTTTTTATTTGTGAACACGTTTGAAATTGCATCAAATAAAAACTGAAAAATATTAGGGTTTCTGTATGATTGAGAATGGCAATAAGCTACTCTGATGTAACATGAATCAGTGTTGAGGTTTGACTTTACGAATTTTACGAATGTCCAGCAACATGTGTCAATTTACTAAATAAACTTGTCCTCACAGGAATCAACTTGATTAGGTTTAGTTAACAGAACTACTTGTAGGATTAAGTAAAGATTGTGGTTTGGGTTAAAATAACACCAGAAATGGTGCAACTTAAAGATGCAATGTGAGGGATCGAGGGTATCTAGCGGTGAGGTGAGGTGAGGTGAGGTGAGGTGAGGTGAGGAGATTGCAACCAACCGAAGCCTCTCCCGTGTGCCAAGTGTGTTGAAGAGGTATGCTGGCTGATGCTAAGTCAAAGCCAGTGTGTAGAGTGTGTATATACGTGGAAATGAGTGAGAGAGCGACAGTGACTGGAGTGAGTAACGTTATCCACTCTGGCACAAGCAGGAAAAGGTAACAGAGTTTGGTTTGTCCATTCTCGGCTACTGTTGAAACATGACAGTGTAACATGATGGACTCCATGAGGAGGAGATAAAAATGGCTCATTCTAAGGTAACAAAAAACACTGATTCTTATTATCAGGTGATTATACACTAAAGAAAACAAAGTTATTAATATTATTTTCCATTTCTGCCCATAGATCCCCCTAATTGTTTCACAGTTTCTTTAAGTACAGAAGGTATGTGACAAAAAACTACTTGGTTAGGTTTAGGAAAAGTTTGGATTAACTGAACTCCTTGTGGTGTACCTTAAGTACAGAAGTTACATGACAAATAAATCAACTTCTGGCTTCACATGGGACATTAACACTGGTCTCCACCCATCCACCACCCATCTACCCTGACCTCCTCTCTGTATGCCGTTTGTCACACTTTATACTTTCTGATTCACAATTATGTGGATTACATGCAGATTCATTTTGTAGGATATATACGAATTACAGTACAGCTACCAATGGTAGCCACCACCACACGCTATATTATATGGGCTACCAATCTCAAAATGAGGACAGGAAAATAATTTACTCATGTATGTGAATATAAATCTTATTTATCCAAACAGATGAATGTGATGAATGTGTTTATACTGTACAGGCCTGAACTAAATGCCTGTCCAATCAGAAAGTTGGACTACGGGTGTGTTGTGTATCCCATCTCAAGTGATTGAGCTGCTTTATGTTCAGTGCACCTTACCCAAAGGTTTAGTGCTATTCAGGCGTTGGATGCGGTCGTTGATGGGGAACACACTTGTTGCACTAGATGTAATGAAAACTGAGAGAGAAACAGCATGTGGGTGCTTCAACCTGTTCATCCTCACCAGCAAGCAGTTATAGATCCAAAAAACGCATTATGGTAAAAGTATTAGCATCATGAACTGATATTAAGTCTGTCCATGGAGGCGATGAGCAGGGTAAGATTAGTCTGAGGCAGGAAGACTGTAGAGTTGCAGGAAAGGAGACTTATCTTAACTTTCTGTAGGTCCAACAAAGACAAGGAAGTCCACAGCTACATCCAAGCAGGTCAAAGAGGCAGTAAAACAAGATTCATACAAACCTGCTGATCCTGATCCCAATCAGCACACTTCAGGTTGCAAATTATTGACCAGGGAAGTCCAGGAAATCCACTCATTTCTTGAAACAACTGCCAGTCTGTTTACCTGACTGCATTATCTTTTGAGTGAAGCTGTATTGAAGCTGGATTAAAATGTTTAGTTATCTCCTTTGGCCACTCTCACTCCTTTCTGTTTGCCTCCATTTTGTTTTCACCCTTCCTCCAGCTCTCAGGTGTGTCTTATTTATCTCCTCCCATGCTATCAAGGTGGGAAAGGGCTATTCCGCACTTTTTCTCTTCTCATTTTCTGCTGGAAGACCATATCATTTGTTTCCTTTCTTGGTTTTGCTTTGATTACTTTTGTGGATTGTACATTTTGTACTTTGCTTGCTTGTGTTGTTTTAGTTGTCAGCATGGGGCATCTATTCTTTGGAAAAGGCCATTTTATTTGATGGAGTTTTTGAGTGATTATTTGTTGCCAGATGAGTAACCAGTCTGAAATAAGACACATTTGATATTATTGTTACATATAACCTACAGTAAATTTTGAGATGAGAGAAACTTTGTTTTTCAGTTCACTGGTACTTATTTTTGAGAGTAATCATATTTAAACAAAGTGAACATGTCTTGTGTAAACTTGCATTTTCCTAATTTAACCAAACTAGGTCAAATATTTATTTGAAAAAAAAAACTATACTGCTGTCATTCACAACTGGTCATATTCAGACTCCTTGCATTGGGGATGTATAATTTACATGATGAATATTGATTAGTGACTGGCTGCCATCACTTGGACATTCTCTGGATTTATTAAATAGCCTATTTATTTATGATTTCAACAAATAATTCACATATAGTTCATAAAGCAGGAGTGGGGGCAGATCAGTCAAACAAACAGGATTTTCACCCAGGAGACTGCTGTTTGTGTAAATTCAACACTGACATTTTGTCACATCAGTCAGTAGTCTCGAGTCGTCAGTATAGTTAGTCACCCAAGTTGCTTGTTCCATGACTCTTTTGTCTCTTGCTAGTCACATTAGTCAAGTTAATGTCAATCGCACTCTTTTCTTAATCCTAAATAGCTTTGTTACTTAAACCTAACTTCCTGTGAGGATGGAAGTTTATTTTGAAAGGACACTACACATGTAACGAGCGTATGTTGACAGGCCGTCCCTGACACATGCAAAACTGACACTAGAGCACTTAGTTGATCCAAGTCCTTCACATATCTCAAGAACCGTCCGAACCACTTCACACCCGGTGGGTCTATTGCTGGGGATGCAAAGACATGCAGTGTTGAAGTGGTACAATTTTGAAATGTGGTATGTTCAAATGCTTTGTGCAGCAGCGGGAGTGGGTCTTAAGGCCTTTAATCGAGCATGCAGTCCACAGCGGACCTTTATAGGCCATTGACTGAAATTCACTCATTGACTCTCCTTCACTTTCTTAGAGTCAACAAGCAATGAGCGGTTCTTGACAATACTGTAAGCAGCAGTTTTGAGGTCCAAGCAATGACCCACTCTAACTGGCCATGTGTCGTGAACCGGTGTCCCTCGACTACACGGCAAGCAGTAATACCGCTTCTTCCAAAGGGGCGTACCCTCTGGATGGTCAGACCTTGACTGTGTTCAGCATCTTCCATCCATTACACTGAAGAGAAAATTGCCTTTTAACTGTCTATAGAAGTGAATCATCTGTCAGGTAATAGTCTGACCTGTGTCAAAAGGAAGAGCTGCTTGTGACATTGCAGTAATACTGATGGACAGAAGCAGCAATTAAAGGAATGTCAAAAACCCTCAAAGTACAGACGGAAAACTTTTCACAGAGGCTGCTGTACAAAATAGGATTCATTCAGACATAGAAATCATGTTTAATGGTATAAACGTTAATCAAAGAAGTCAAATCAAACTTAAAAAATAAAAAGCGTTTTGACACATGATGGTTTGTATCGATTGAAGAAATGAAAATTAGAGATGTCAGCTGGCCACCGTTTCATTTCTAATCACTTCCAAACAAATCTAAGAAAAACAGACTTGTGTAATCATTTGGGAACTGGAAGCCCATAAAACAGTGTGTAGTGGTGGCACATTCATACCTGTCAGATAGACATCAAAAGCCAATCCTCAACACTTCAAAGTGGCTCATTACTGAAAGCCTAATATTTTTCACAGTCAGATTTTCTTAGATTGAAAGTGATTACAAATACAGTTGAGGCCAGCTTGCACAATTTGTCATTTATTGATATAAATTGGGTGAATAACATATGAGAAAAATCTGTCTTTAAGAATGAATAGCACCACAATACTACAACCTCCAAAATGAACATGAAATTGAATTCCTTAAAAATATACTTTCAACAAAAGCTAAACATTATAACCTTCTATTTGCATTACTTTTATCTGGGTTTACCAAATAAACTAGCACATAAATAGTACATAAATAAAAAAACCTGTAGAGCAGTGTTTCTTCAGTAGAAACAGACATTAGATTAACTGCGTATGTCATGACATAACACATGCACATCGCAGTGCATTCAGTATTGTCAGCCCAGTCACACAGCAGTTGTGAAATAAAGTAGTCACATAATTTGATTGATTCATTTACAGAATACATACATAGTACAAGTACAAATTTCACATTTCTGTATAGAGAATGGCAAACACCATGTAGGGAGGAAGTAAAAACAAAGGACTTTCTTCCAGGAGACCGGCGTGTCTTGTGTGAAACCACAAGTCAAAGTTGATTTATGTGTCACATAATTTCCGTTCTTGTTATAACACTTCTGGTGGGATTTTAACCCAAACCACATTTTTTACATAAACCTAACTAAGTAATTTTATTTTGCAAAGACTGGAGTGGAAACTGGGTTTCACAGTGGTGCAACGGTTATCAAGCTTGAATCCAGCTTGGGGCCCCTCGGTGTGGAGTTTGCATGTCCCCCTGTGTTAGCGTGCATTTTCTCTGGGTTCACAGGCCAAAGACATGCAGGTTCATTGATGACTCTAAATTGCCCCTAGGTATGAATGTCAGTGTGAATGGTTGTCGGTCTCTAAGTGCCCTGCTGCTGGCTCCAGGGACTCCACGGCCCGGTTGGAGTGGAAACTGACATGTGCATCGTGGGTTGCTGGTGATTTTTAGGAAAAGAATTAAAAAATAATAAATTTTGTGACTATTTTACAAATTGTCGTGAGACTATGTTGTTATTGTCCTTGCACTCTGCACTGCGAAACAGTGTTGAATTCAAACAACCTCCAAACAAACACATAATGATCCAATATGTGAAATCACACATGTAGAATTCTTAGAGGCGCTCCTCTTTAGCACCATCTTAAATGCAAGATTGGTTTATTGCACAAGAAGTGAACTTAACTTTCCTCTTGAAGTCCTTGTGAAATGTTTTTATGCATTTTCTGATTTCTGATTTACACTCAATATGCAACAGGTCACCTTGAGCTGTCTTGTTATTCCCTCCCTCCTCCACCTCAGCCGGTCCATCTCCAGGCTGGACACTTGTTACTCTTCTTGATGGGCTGTCTGCCTTAAAACACCATTTTGACTGAAAAAAAAAACAACATCTCAAAAGCCACGACAAGAACTGAAAGAGCAGATGGTGAATATAGAGGATTTCTAATGAACTGTTATGCAGCAGTGCACTGAATATTCTTTTGTTTCTATTGTCTTTCCACCACCATTGTTGCCAAGGCCATCATTGTATATGAATGCTCTGGTGTGTTTCAGCTTTATAACTCCTCTGGGTAATTGTCGGCGTCTTCAAAAGGCAGAAAGTATGAAATGTTTGAATTTCGAGGTATTACCTTGAAATCCTGTAAAGCAAAGCCCTAAGCTGCTAATGTGTTGAATCTAACTGCTTGCTGGTGGGGATGGAGTTGCCTCATTCACATGCTGCTGTGAGTTTTCTATTTCACTCTCAGTTAGGCTATCACTACATTACCTCCAGTGCAACAAGTTGCTTCCCCATCAACGACCACATCCAACACCCGAATAACACTAAACATTGAGGTAAGGTCCACATCAATCAGTGGAGATAGGATGAAAAAAAGAGGATGGATATGATAAATATGTTTACAAAAGTTAGGCCTGAACCACATGCCTGTCCAATCAGAAAGTGGGACTGCATGTGTGTTGTTGCCAGTTAAATAGGTACACCCAGATAAAAGTACGATAGAATAGGAGGTTGTTATGTTCTGCTTTTGCTGAAATTGTTTTCCCAAAGGCAGGATGGGTGAGGAAACTAGAGCTGACTTGTGTTTAGTGTACTATATATTTAAAAATGATTCAGCTGGAAAATAAGCACTTTCTTTCCCTATGAAGTAGCTAGCAGCATTAACTCCATATGTCCCAAAATCTCCAAAAAAAAAAAAAAAAAAAAAAAAACAGTTGCAAAGTCAGCAACACTAACAGTTCCCCATTATTATCATTATGTACATAAATATATCATAATGAATGTGAACAACGAACATGGCTATTATTAGTATTCACAGCTGGTGGAAGACAGTGATGAGCAACAACAACAACAAAAAAAAAAAACACCTCTGCAAATCGACTGATCCTTAGGATTGGCTCAGGATATCTCTACTTATAGATACAAATAAGAAAAAAATATGATAATTACAAAGGATAAAACTGCTCAAATAGCAAATCCTGCTTTTTCTTGAGATACAGACAGTGTCTACTGTGTTTTTTCAGGGTCATAATATCAGATCCTATGAGATGGAGAGAACAGAGCAAAAAGAAATGAACAGAGGGAGAATTTCAATAACATTAATGTACTCTACCCATATAAACAGAAGTGTCAACAGAGATAAAAAAAATACCTCAATCAGGCCTCATTCACCAACCGGAAACCCATTGCCCCATTCAGTTTTCTGCAAGATACAACCATGGCCATTTTAAAACCCATTCCAGTGTTTCTAAACCACCATTGTCCAGTCATCTGAACTGAAATTCTCATTTCTCATTCTCATATGTCTGTGTGCAGATTCAGAGAGATTCGGTGTGGTTGAAGAAGAGAAAAACATAAGTATGATAAGCTGGTGGTCAAACATTATGCTTCTTTTGAGTAACTAAGTCAGTTGAGTTGAGGTTGGTAGAGCAGCTAAAATCAACATGCAGCCTCACTATGTATTGCAGAGGCTGAAACCCTGTTTGGACAGTAAATAGTGAGAACCATACAATAAGGAAAAAGAAACAAAAAAGAAAAAAAAAAAACTATGTTCCTCAGTCTCTGAAGCAGAACGCAATGACTTAATTACTTTTTAATCTCATTATTCTGTAGTTTTCATAATGATAAAAGTAGGGCTGTAATTAAAGATTATTTTCATTATGGATTATTCTGACAATTATTCGCTCAATTAAAGCTAGAACTGGTCATCTTCAAAAAATGTTTGCTGTCATATTTGTTGAAATTGTCATTACATCCCGACAGCAATCAAATTGATAGTAAATGGACTTGCATTGATCTCGTGCTTTTTTAATCTTCCAACCACTCAAAGTGCTTTACACTACATGTCAGCTTACACCCATTCAAACACATTCATACACTGATGGCAGAGGCTGCCATGCAAGATACCAACCTGCCAATCAGCATCTAATTGAAACACTTACTCACACACTGATGGACAACCTGCTCTACTTCTGAACCACAGCCACCACCGTCATACAATTGCTTGTATGACAGTCAAAAACCAAAAAAATATTTAATTTGCAATCCCTATGACACCATTTTGTGAAAACAATACCAGCGTTGCTATCAAGGTTGGTAATGAATGATTCCTTCGTTGTACAGAAATAAGCTCTAATAAGATGCCAGGAGCAAACTGAGAGAAAAATTGGTTTTCTGGGTAACGTTTTAAAATCAGTCATTCTAAGCTGTCTCACAACACACACAGTAGGACTACTTCGTGGGAGGAAACAGTATCTTTGACCACTACTGTGCACAACTGGTTCCTGTACAATGAGAAGATCAGTTAAATACTAATCATTTACTTTCATACTAATCATTTACTTTCAAAAGTATGTGCACAGGGGAAAACAGGAAGTGTGATGAGAGAGGGATGAGCCACCACTCTCAAATTGATTTCCTCCAACCATAATGTCAACAAAACACAGTCACGCAGCTCAGCCCGAAAGACCAAATAATACAAAGGAAAACCAATATTGCAATATTGTGAGTAGAGGAGTCACAAATAAAACAAAATATCACCTTGTTTGATGGTTGGAGTAAAGTTAAACCACTGCGGTGCAGTAGTGCATTAGGGTGTAGCACAGTAGGGCTGCACGATTTTGAAAAAAAAAATATAATTACGATTATTTTGACTGATATTGCAACTGCGATATGATTTGCAGTACTAGAGGGAATGATCATTTACATTAAAATGATTATGATGTGATTTTTGTGGAGATATGTGCACACAAAGATGTTTTCTTAAGTCTAGAATATGGGCCTGCAGCTCCACAACATTTAAGTTAAAATGGTATTTTGACACACAGTTCGCCTTTAACAAATACAGTGCCTGCTGCCAATTGAGCAACCCTACAGCACACCTCATGTTTTATAATTGCATTTGAATGTAATGAGAGGCAGAAACTGGAGCTAGATTGGACCTTATCTTTAGTCAAAACCTCATAAACTCTGTATCTGGACAAGTGAAATCACAGATGTAAATAAATCAGTAATTATTCACATGGAAACTCTGCAGTTGATCAGAAATAACACATCAGAGTAAAGGCACCATTTCAGCTCTGCCCATGCAGTCACATCTCCATATGCTTTTCATACATAACTGATGTCCTGAGTTGTTAATATATGTATCTCCATTCTGCAATCAGCTTGTTTTGGTTCATGCTTGCACATTCACCACCCAGCAACGTATTCGGTTAACGCCAGCAAGCAGGGTGGGAACTTTGACATCAGCCCAAGGACGCGCAAAGTTCTAACAATACATTCGAGCTAATGCATAAAGAAGTTAAGACCCCAATCTTACAAAAACAGTGGCGCTAGCTGCTGTGAATGACTGCATACAATTGGTCAAGTTTAGCTTTTCAAAGCCAGGACAGGCTGTCATCAGCTCTTAAATACAAAGTGATTGCTGAGCACCCAACTCTGGCTCCCTGTTTGTCTTTCTGTCTGGAGATATGGAAAACATCAGCAGATGTCTTGAGATGCATGATGGCAAGTCATTCCATTAGCTCTATATCATGTCACATACAGTATGCAAAAATACCAGGATGTCCTACAGCATCCGGTCGTATTTTGCAATATGCAAACCAGCCTGCTTTTCTGTCCATTCTGTCCCACAATCCTCTGTGGCAAGGATAGATCACAGGTGATGTATCTAAAATATAAACAAGAGAGAGCACAGACGGGTGACAACCACTGGAATCTGATTGACTTATTGACAGACAGCGTAAGTAATAACGTTACACATATTTTTGCAAATGTTGTGCTGCGGAGTGCAATATGAGCAAGAAGGTCAAAGTCCAAGGGGCAATGTTATGACCCCATTGTATGCATACTGCTGTATGTACTTTGTGTGGGCAGTTGCAGTACTTACTCAGAGCACAACCATGGTCTTTATTTAGCCCTGTTTTTTTTTTTTTTTCTTTTTTTTTTTTTTTACAAGAATGCATTGTGACTATGAATTAAATAAATTAAATGCATACAACATTTGTAGTAAAATGTGTCATTCTGTAATGCATTGACAGCTTGCATAGCAGATTGTGAGTATTACAGTCATTTCACAGTAACAGCAGAGCTGCTCTGGAGGCTGGAGGAACTAATTGACTTTTCTCATTGTTATCTGCCAAAAGACTCGCTCTGCCTAAAATATGGAGCTGAAACTACAAATGACATTCAGTTTTCTGCACTACAAACAGTGGTTAGATGCACAACGTTTTACAGTTCAGGCTAAGTGAAGATGCACATTTAGTGTTTAGCCATTGTTTGCCTGTAGTAGTGAAACAATATTCAGATCCCCCAAAAATCTCCTTGGTTGCCTCATGTGTATGTTTTAGATCAGAGATTCTCCAAGTGGGGTCCAGGGACCCTCAGGTATCAGAGGATCAGCCAAAGTATTTGCTACAAATCATAAAATCATTAAAAGTGCATATCTACAGATGGAGACTATTTGCACAAATGAAACAAGCATATTGTGTCCATTACTCCCACCCAAGTTAGCTGTAAGCTAATTGTGACACACAACAATAAGTTCATTATTTTTAAATTGAAACACATATTGAAAGTCAGCTTTAGATTGGTAAATTTAAACATCTGGATTTATTAGGAATATGCCTATCAACTGTTCATTTTCTCAGCTACTGAGATGAATTACTTGAAAAGTAAAATGCTGACAAGTTGAGTCCAAAAGCAATTTCAATAAAATGACCCACTGTTTAAAAGCATATAACAGTGATAAAACAAAATCAGGGCACTATGTATAAAAAGGGCCACAGCCTCTACACTGACATTCACAGTACACTCCTTACCTTTGAAACAAGAACTGAAAATGACCACAAGTCTCATTTAATAGATGTTAAGGAGATTTTGTTATGTGATCTTCATCAGCTGATGAACTTTGCCCTGTGTCGTGCAATCGAAAATTATTATCTAAATTAATTTTGATAATATTAATAAATTATTAAGAAATTATTCTGGACAGTGGTGGTTTGCACTGTCGCCTCACAGTAAGAGGGTCACAGGTTTGAATCCAGCTTGGGGCTCTTCTGTCTGGAGTTTGCATGTTCTCCCCGTGTTAGCGTGGGTTTTCTCCAGGTTCTCTGGTTTCCTCCCACAGTCCAAAGACATGCAGGTTAATTGACGACTCTAAATTAATTTATGTTGCAGATGGAGATCACATTGTATAATCATAAGCTCTAGAACAGCTAACTGGACCTCATAGTGAGATTATTCCAACCTCAAGAACAAACTATGTACCTTAGATATTATAACATGGAGGAGATGTCCTTAAAGTGCTCAGAAAGAAGGACAACTGAATGACCACCACTCCCTGACAAGTGGACAAACTTCATTTGCTGAAGGAAATCATGTGATATGATCATAAAGTTCCATGGTTACTAAATGGACGGAGGTGAGATTGTTTTATTCTGTGCTGTGTGAACATCCTCAAGTACTCTTATAGCTTTAGGAGGAAGGAGGAAAGACAAAGCAGCCACACCATTTGCAGGTTTTGTGGACAGCTAATGGGGTAGCATGACACAAACAACATGAGGATGGGTTTGATTCAGAAAAAAAACTACATTTAAAGGTTGTAGAGAAAGTATATTTCTAAATCCTCTTTGGTGTCTTCTTCAAATGGCAGAGTTGTTATCACTCTGCTACAGCTGGTGATATTGTGTACAGGGCTGTTATGCACTGCAATTTTCTTAGCCCTTTTCATTTTTGGCATATATCCTCTCTATCTTTCTCTCTAGTCCAATGACGCCATGCTGAGAGCATTTCCCTAGAAACAGAGATTAGATAAGGTTTGTTCTTGACTGAAAATACTATATTGTACTTTTTATGCAAGCATAAGTACTGCACTTTGATGTCCAATTATTGCACTCAGCAATAACATGTCCTTGATGCTTTACATTGCAAATGTAGGAAAAAAACTAATGAGATATTTGCATTTCTTTGTGGCTCTTAAGAGCATGAAGTGTCACAGTGGGTTAGGCAGGCAGACCCAGACTCAGATGCACAACTCAGAGAGGAGGTAGATTCAAACAACGCTGGAGGTTTATTACAAAAACAGGTCGGTCCACGTGAAGGCAGCACTTACAGTTCAACAGGTCCAGGGAGTCAGGCAAAAGGCAGGGTCAAAAACAGGCAGAGTTTCGGTACACAGAATATCAAAAAACACTAGGAATAACACTGGTTGGTTTGTCACGAGGGAGCACAACAAACTGGCACAGGAGGAAAGGGAGACGCTGCTTAAATACCAGTGAGGGAGGTGAGTAATTATGGACAGGTGGAAGTAATCGGGGTGGGGGAGACAATCAGACGCAGGTGACTGGTGCAGGTAACTAGGTCAGGAGGAGGTGCTCAAATGTGAAGGCCGGAAGCATGCAGGGCAGGGAGTGAAGTGAACTACAACGAGAGGAGAGGTTAAACATGTCAAAATAAAACAGGATGTGCATCAAAATAAAAGCATGCAACACTGAACACAAAGCCTAAGTCCTGCGGGACGTTACAATGAAGATACAGTCACATAGACTTCAGTCCAATGAAATTGGCCTGCACTTATAGTGGCACCAAAATAGAGATGCAGTGAATATTTGCAGAGGCTGATGTGAAGTGACTGCACATTTAGAAGTGATCAGTTGGTTTTTAATTCCTCAGAATGAGTAATAATAAGATATATTGGCTACTGATGCCCATGCTGATAATCCACAAAAAAAAAAAAAAAACAGAAGAAAATCAACAAATCACCAACAAAAATAAGAGTAAAAAAAGAAAAAAACATCTCAATAATTGATAGTTGCATTACTAACAGAGAAGACACAACTTTCCTACATCATTAAAACAGCAACAACACAGATTAAAGAGGCAAAAACTATTCTAAGGTGAATGACAAGAAATCAGAAATATCAATCATTTACTCCAAAAGACTGAAGGGTGACTTGATGTCTTGATGAACAAAATATTCAGTTCACATATTATTACCTCCACCACACCACAGTTACATCGCAAAGTATCTGAATTTACAGCACACACATTCGGAGTTGTTTCATGCTTGTGTGACTTCCACCTTTACTCTCTGGGCACTTTTGTACACCTCCATAAAGCAGAATTAAGTTATTATTATTTGTATTGTATTAATTGGGGGCGGCAGTAGCTCAGTCTGTAGGGAGTTGGTTTGGGAACCGGAGGGTCACCGGTTCAAGTCCTGCCATGGACCAAGAACTGAGTGTGAACTGGTAGCTGGAGTGGTGCCAGTTTACCTCTTGGGCACTGCCGAGGTGCCCCTGAGCAAGGCACCAAACCCCCAACTGCTCGGGGCGCTTGTCAGGAGCAGCCCCATCACTCTGACATCTCTCCATTGTTGCATGTTTGTGCATGTGTGTGTTCAGGTCTGCATGTACCGTGTATAAGTTAACAACAGAGTGAAAAAATTGAATTTCCCCTCGTGGGACTAATAAAGGACTATCTTCTTCTTCTTCTTCTTCTAATTCACTCATATCCATCTAATAGCAACACTTTAGACATAGTATGGTGCACTCTGTGAATTAAAGCCACAGTTAGCTTTAACATCACTACCGCTTATAACTGTTCTTATCGCAAAACGGACCCAAATGATGGTTAGTCTTGCAAAGATGAGTCTACATGGATTCATGAACTACAACTCCAGCTTCAGACATAATATCCTACCCTGAGGGGCCTCATTTGAAGTGTGTCCTCTGTTAAGAGCCTCTGCAGGGGCTCAGGAGGGGACTGGGGTCTGGTGTTATCAAAGAAATGAGGGAAGAGAGCATGAGATGAGGGGAGAGAAATATAACCATTTTAATGAAACCCTGGGTGTAGTACCTGTTTACACTGAGACACCCTCAGTAGCAGATTTGGCAATAGCTTGAAGTCCTGCGGTGACCTGAAAAGAATGACTATGACTTCCCATGAAACACATGAAGGAGAACAAAGCTGTGTAAAATGAACAGCGGATGATATGTACACTAAAAGGGCTTTGAAATCACATAACATAATATTGTGAATATAATACAGGGGCAAGAAGTCTGCTCTTTAATTAAGACTGAAAACATCAGGAGAACAGTAATTGCATTTTCCCTCTGCATCTTTTTTAAAGATATTTTTTTTTTTCTTTTTTACTTTTTTTCAGTGCCTTTATTGATCCACTCTACCAGGTGAGCTATAGCAGCAGCCCCACCCCTGTACCTTAACGTAGCTTGCCCACAGGTGACCTACAATGTCTCAGTGTGATATGTTATTTACACAGTGTAGCAGAGAGCTGGCCCTGCATGCCTGATGAGTTTCACAAGCTCACACTGGGAAAAATTTCTACCTTATACAAGAGGCTGCAGGTAAGACGGCAGAAAAATAGCAGTTGTGGAGATTGACTGGAAGATGAAGAAGACAGACCTGATGGAAGAATGTCAAAAATGTTGGCAGCTGAGAAGAGAAGGTTTAGCTGTTTATGATGAAATAAAACTGCCTCTGCACTGCACTCTGTGTTAACATGAATGTTTCACATACAGTATGACCAGAACCAGTGATGTAAAAACTAATATGTTATAAACCACTGACTTAGGTGACACCAGACATGCTAAAATGCTAGTAGAGTAGTGCACCACAGATTTTATGTCCCATAAAATGCACTGTGGTGTTTATGTCAAGGTTACAGGAAATATTAAAAGCATTGTTGCACTCATGTCTGTGATTTCTAAAATATCATTTCACTCATTGCTGTTTTGTTTGATGCTCTGTAGCGACCATAGACTGCATATAAGAAATCATCCATTGCTTAATGGACTAGGGTTTCGACGCCTCAAGTTAAGCATTTTGGCCATCGCTATCTTGGTTTTTGGCAACAGAAATGACACAAGAGGGAGGAGCTTGAACCAAAAGCTGAATAAAAAGATATTAGGCGACCAAAATGTTACAATTAACTTTCATGAAATCTAAACACACCATGAAAGGGTTAAAGTTGTAAGATGTAAACACTGACAACTCCCACACCGGACAACATTGTGATCGCAAAATCTCAATCCAAAGGTAGCCCCACCTTGAAGCACTCCCTGCTTTATGGTCTTTTTTGACTGTAGATGGGACCATAATTTACTAAATGAACATCATGCTGTCTTGAAGAAGACTTGAAACTATCAGTTGAGACCATAAACTCATGTTTACAGTGTTTACTGATATATGAAGTGAAACAGACTTCAATAAAATGATATCTTTCTGATACCGGAGTCGCCCCCTGCTGGCTATTAGAAAGAATGCTAGTATAAGTCACTTCCGCATTAGCTCCACTTTTTAGACCCAGATGTTGCTCACTAATACCGACATGCATTGTAATTAGAATTACTACGACAGAAGTCCAAAAATTTAAAATTAAAATATATAAGGGCCCTTTATTTTGAAAAAAAAAAAATACCCCTGAGATTTTCTTGTTACATTGACCACAGTGAGAGCATGTTACCCTTTAATAACCCCTGTCACATTATAAAAGCTAGCTTGCCATTAAATATGCAGATCAGCACTGTGTTTTTGAGCAAGTCTTGTCTGTGATGTGTTTTAGTTTATGGTCCAAAAGCAATTAGACTGTTATCAGCTCATTACATGGGCATTATCAGTGATAAGCCTCATAGACGTGAGTCAGAAGGGGCCTGCTACACCTACTAGTTGGTTTTATCATCTATTCACGAGGTAGATCACCGAAAGAAGCCATTATGCAGCCCACAGTCCAGGACCGGCCCTTGTCATGGTTCTTCCCGGCTCGGGAGGTTTCAGACAAATCACACAATTTTACTTACCAAGCTAAAAAAAATGGTAGTGTACTTCTTCCTGTCACACTTGATATTGACATAAATTGACGTGAGTGATGTTTGAAGTAGCGTCACCTACTAAGGCAGCACATCTATAATAAGTCAGAGTTCACAGAGGTTGGCTGTATTCAATGAATACAACTTGACCCGTCACTTTGAGACAAAAGTGATAAATTGTTATTAAGTTTCGCTAACACTTTACATGGTAGCAGGAGTAGCAGGCCCCTACTGACCCACATCTATGAGGCTTATAATGACTGATAATGCATATTTAATGAGCACTCAAATTCGGTGCCAAAACATACAGCACAATATAAATGAAAATCTAGTTGTAGGCAAACCAAGAAATGCAAATGCCTTCACAGCTTTGGCTCAGAGGAAGCTATTAAATTGTGTTACAGACTATACACCATTGCATTGACATGGGCAAAATGCTAAAAATGGAAGCTTTATTGGCTTACTGCTTTTCTATTACAATTCAAGTGAGATGTCAACATTGTCGTGTCTTGTGGATGACAACTCCTTCAAATTACATGGCTGCTCACCATCATTATAATTGCATGAGTCATGTTATTTCATTCTATCTTTGGTACAGAGGCCAAAGTAGTTGATTGATTTTTGGGACTCAGTGTAGCCTTTCACATTAATACGTCTCTGTTCCTTTCATCTTTCAAAACCACTGCATCTAAATCAAACCTTTGGTCTCATGAAAATTTCATCTGCCGATGAAGACATTTTGCCAAATGTGGACAAGTTTATATGGAGACTGAGGATCATGAAGCTTCACTGAATGACGTCTGTCCTGAGCTCCGGTTCTCCTGCACTAAACCTGTCTGTCGCCATGATGGATATACATCATTTGAAAATCTGCACTTGACTTTTTAGCCAATACCAAGCAGGACTCTATTTGATAGCATGGCAGAGAGTTTCAAATGTGAGGTTGGTAGTCGTTGACTGACTTTGACAGACAGTTTATGTTGCAATATTCCTACAAATGCACCTTTCATTCCACACCTGTACGCTACCTGTTCAGGATCTTGCTTCAGCTCATTGCCTGAACCTGTCCTCTGCTCATACAGCTTCTCCCCATTTGTGTCAAGCTTCAGTGTATATATAGAGGACAGCTATCGATCACTTCCTCATCTGTCTGCTCCTGACTACTGGCTATCCTCTGGATTTGTTTACATGTCTTCTCAATGCAGATTGGAAGCACAGACTGCCTTTTTTACCACCTAAAGACTAATCTATTTTGCTGTAATAAATCAAGGCATTGTGCTACTAGCATTTGGTCTCCAGTTTCACATTATAAAGAAAGATTAAGTAGAAAAATAACCCACAAAGTCTTTATTGCTTTGCTTCAACTGACAGCAGGCTTTGAACTCAGGTTTCTTCCTCAAAAATTAAATTAATTAAATTAAATTTATTGCTGCATCCTTCAATTTATGATAGATGCACAACAGCAAGGCCAGGTTAAGCCCTCCCCCAATTGTAATTATGTACTTTGTGAATGAATGATCACCATATTGGTTCCAGCTGGTGCAAAGTTTTGGGACATTTGGTTGAGAAATGGAATGTCAGGATAATAAGACTCTAAGGGAGAAAAGGCAGACTACCTTACAGCAAGGTTTTCTGTTATGTCCCCAATATATTTGGATGTAGAAAGTCAAAATATTATTCAATTTTAAGTGAAAAAAATAACCAGAAAGTCAGAGAGAATGTTTTGTGTTACAGGAATAGTTCAACTTTTCAGGCAACCCCGTCTCCTACAATTACGTTCCCACATTTTGTCCCAAATTTTAAATGTCACAATTTTAAATGTGATTAATATAGTACATTTAAAAAATGCAACAAAACTACCTCATCAGGTTTAGTTAAAACATCATGCTTGGCTTAAAGTAAGTACTTTTGTTATTTAAGTTACAGACGTAAAAACACAGGATATGAACAGTGGTCTCCTGAGAGAAAGTCCTGTGCTGACCCACCCATCCACCCTGATGTCCTCCGTGGACTTCCATTGACTATAATTAGAAACTTATCTGTGATATGTAAAAAACCCCCAACAACTTCAAAATGTAAAAAAATGCAGTTTTTAGGATGCTGGGCTGTTTTAGGAGATGTTTATTTGCTGTCGTGGTGAGAGTCAGCTGAGAAGATCAATACCTAGATATCTGTTTGTAAGATATAAAGCTAAAGCTAGCAGCCAATTAGCTCAGCATAAACAGTGTAAACGGCTAAAGAAGCGGGCCTGTTTCTGTCCAAAGGTGCTATAGCAAAATCCACTTATCAAGCACATAACTTAACAAAAACCAAAGTGGAAAATCAGTGATACCAAAGCTCCAGGAAGTTACTGTGCCCAGCCAAAAAGCAGCTTGTCACATAATCCCCTGTAAAACCACAACTTGCCATATTTCCACTTTTGTGTAGATTAATGTGTTGATTAATGAGCTTTACAGATGTAAGCAGATTGTGTTGCCTTTAGACAGAGCCAGGTGTTTCCCCTGTTTCCAGCCATTACGTTAAGCTAAACTAACCAATTAGAAAACAAATAAGCTTATTTCCCAGTTGGATGTGCTTTTCTAAATATGTATCCAGATGTATTTCACAGGGAAATAAGTAGGATTCTTTTTTAAAATAGTACTCAAGCCTTTTAAACATCAGAGCCAATATGTTGTCTTGTTTGTACTGAATTAACAGAGCTTTACTGTGCTGTACCTAATTTAGGAATATCCGTTTTTTGTTGCATCATTCATATTTGCACTGCACACCCTAACTGTGCGGAGGTGCATTAAAACCTGACAGACCATTTTACTGCCACTGTGTGTAGCCAAGATTTACATCACTACAAGGACAGGATTTTCGCTGTGTGTTAATCCTGTTTAAAGAGGATAACACCATTATGACAAATTTTCTTTTCACCCTAAAGCTCCTCACCATAAAGTCACAGAGCATGTCAAATACTGCTCTTGTTTTAATGGTGGTCTGTTTCAATTTCATGCTTCACTCTCCGTAGAGGAGCAGAACTTGTACCTTACAAACAAAGATGATCCATCCACTATCACATGTGTTATTTAAATTTCCTCTGCTAAATATGCTGATCATTACTTGTGTTATGAGTATAGAGAGTACTCTGAGATGAGATACGAAAGTTAAAGTTAAGTTCCTCTAATTCGGTTTTAGTAGTCCAGTTTGTTACTTAATGTTTTCATTTAATTTACGATCTCTTTGAGGCCTACTTCCGGGGGAGTGTATTCAGGAACCACACCTGAAACTTCAGCCTCAGGTCTCCAGCTGATTTCAACTAGACTGTTAGGCTGAACCATGTGCCAGGAGAGAAGGGAGCGGGGTAGAGGAGTTTGTTTGTTAAATTGGAATTAAGTAAGTTAGTTAGGTTTGTTAAGTAAAAAACTGAGCTCTGGAAAAATCCTGTCTGGTCTGTTGCTGCTCACTTTTCCACCATGGCTGCTGTACACCTCAATCCTGCTGGTTTTTGTCCTGGTGGTAATGGTCTACACAGACCTCTACATGGGCTCATCTGGATTCTGGATTAACTTCAATGAACGAAAGATAACTGGTCAGAACACAAGGTGCCATGCATCTCTATCAGCTCATATCATCATGTGTTAAAAACAAACTGGATTTGAGGGAGCTGTTGCTTTTAGTTAGAGTTTGATTAGCTTATAGAACACAGCTGTCCGCCAAGTTTAACATAGGGGCTGTGTGAAAACAAGCACAGGTTCCAGCTAAACTGGATACTAAAATCTAATAAACATGATAATTTAAGTCATTTCAGTTGATCAGATGTTCTCCAACCCTACTA
The DNA here is from genome assembly GCA_947000775.1 of Pterois miles. NCBI lineage: Eukaryota > Metazoa > Chordata > Actinopteri > Perciformes > Scorpaenidae > Pterois > Pterois miles. Next base: position 9,046,656 of record CAMQGK010000193.1, read on the forward strand.
CTCCTAGTAAACCCACAGTAAACATCACCAGGTAAAGGTCAACAGGAATCAAACAGAACTCTTTAGGTCCAGTCACACCAACAAAAAGGAGATTTTATGACATGCTGCTGTGGAGCAATTTGATCAAACATTTATGAAAAGACAAAGGCATAATGTCTGGGTTCTTCCATCTAAATGTCACCTCCTTCTGTGAAAATAAGTCTTATCCAGGCAACCTCTGTCTTCTCATATTTTTATAATGTCAGTCTCTTGTCACTGTGACCTGTCTACTGAAGCATAAATGCCCCAAAATGATCTATGAAAAGGGCATCTCCTAAGACATGCTGCAGGAATCTGAATGTTGTTGCAAAGTATTTTCTTTAGATCACTTACACAAATCCACACAAGCATTGACATTTTTAATATCATTGTTTTAATAAACCAATTAGGCTAAATTACTTGAACCTTCCACTGTCATCCCAAAATTGTGATGCTGTTGTTATGATTCTGTGGTTTTGGTTTTGTATATTGTTGCTTTCTTTTGCTCTCTCTCTTCCCGTTATGTGGCAGGGGGATGTGGCTGGCTCCTACCAGGGGGGCAGTGATGCACATGAGGGCCTCCTCAAGCCTATCAGCCTCTCCATTACAGCCTGGTTCCCTCTGGTGCCACATAATGCCATCTAGTTTGGTGGTGCTGTTGCGTATTTTTCTCTCAGCATCTCTCAGCTTGTACGTCTTTGAAAACTTTTGTGTTCTTTACTTACCTGTGTTTCTCCTGTGCTCCGGTTATCCCGGTGCTTGATCCGTTGATCACCCGCGGTGCCTTCAGTGTCTGAGCTTTGTTCCCATGAGCTCAGTCCTGGTGTTCCTCCTGTCCGTTCCCTCATCAGTGGAATCCATTTAAAGCCAGCCTATTCCCTGCCTCCACTGCCAGCTCATTTTTGTGTTAAAAATAAACTGTTCATTTTTTTTTTACGTACCTGAGCCAGTCTCTGTCTTTGGGGTCCAGACCACTAAAAAACAAAACCTTATAAATCAGTTTTGAAGAGCTAATCCACCAGGTTGCTGAAAGGAAGGGGGCATTCTGAAATTTAAAATGATTATTTGGCCTTTCATTTGATAAATGGACAATATTTATGACAAAAATGACCCAATGGATGGACATTATCACACCTGTGGTTTGATATGGTGGCATCTGTTGAGTTTATTTGTGATAATTATGTCGGCAGTGGGGACTGAAATCAGGTAGATTGGTTCACCCCTGATCCACCACAACCTACTTCATCCATGATACTGTCAGCTTATAGGCCTCTAACCTGAAAGGTCCCATTATTAAACCTTTAAGTCTTAACCGTTGGTCAATATCCAGAATACTGTTTATTTATTTAAAGCTGAGGTGGGCAACTTTGAAAAAGCAGCAAGAGCAATCTAAATTTTGATAGTATCCAACCAAAAAATATCATCTACTACCTTCAGGCCTCACTCCAAACCCACTCTCCCAAAACACATGAAAGTACTTAACTACTGGTGGAGGACGAGTCCATCAGAGAGCATTGGGGAGAGGACCACCATGAATCGTCGTTAACCGTTTGCAATACCTCATGTCTCATTCATACAGTATGTAAGAAATGTACCTCATTATCATAGCAGCCCTATCTCACTCCCAGGGTGTCAAATACAGATGCTTTGTGTCGGTCGTTGGTGTTAGATACTGTCACCTAAGGCACCCTTTAGCATTGGTAGGAGACACACCAGGGATTTTCATTAACTACAATATCAACCCATCCACATCGATATTAAATGCTTAGGGCAAGTGCGCCAGGATTGTGTGTTCACATCATTCAGTTCCGGTTTCACTAAACAAACAGCCGTTTTTAGTCCCAATATGATCTTTGTTCCTAAACCTAAGTGGTTTTATTGTCTGAACCTAAGCAAGTGTTTTTGTTTACTTTACAATGTTATACGTGTTTACTGAGACTGAAAGTGATGCCGAAGGGTCTGACAAAGTGTCAGTATGTGACGAGCTGGGATGAGAAAGCAGGAAAACACATGTGCCATTCATTAATTGATTGGCCCCTGAAATTTTGTCTGCTCAGCCTTGTGGAAGACGGATACGAGGATAGGTAGAAGGCCATCCGTTCATTTCATGCCGGCTGAATGAAATGATGATGATGGCCGAATTACAGGCCAGTGACAACCACAAATATCAGATTTTCTTCTTTTTTTATCAAAGCATTTTATTTATTGATTGCTTATTGATTAAAATGCTTCTAAAATAAATTTCCTTGTACCACTTTGTCTTTCCTGAAAAGACTACCACTATGGGGCACCAAAGTCTGACATTTTCAGATTCTACAGAGTCACTTAAAGATTGCATATTCAATGAGATAAATGTGACCTTTGGATTGATTTAATTTTAATAAATTAAAAATGATGTTGGGTTATACAATCAGCAGTGCTCTCTTAATAATTCAGGTCTGCTTTTGTCAGACTGAGCTTTGGCTGTAATGAACATTTGAACAATGACTAACTGTAATAAAAGATCAGTCTTACTGCATGGTTTTCATGCAGCACAAACAACAGCAGTCAGTATCAGTCAACTAATGACTCATCTCATTAATAACAAAATGTTTCTCATTTTATTGGTAATATAAGTCACACTTAATTGACTACTTATGTAACATTCTGTATAATATAACACACCCTCCACCACCTCCTGTTATTTAATTAGCACCATACATTTTTTCAGAGGACACAAATTTCAACTTTGTGCTGTGTTCTCCCATATGTACCATCCAAATAAATCAGCACACACTGTTTTCATGTCACACAACACTGCACACAAACTGAGCTCTATGGGGAGAAGACAGACCTGGGGCCATGAGCTGTGAGATGACCACCAGAGTGTTGACAGAAATATTAATACTGTATGCCAGCACATTAACATGAAATGTTTGTGGAGGAACACAGTGCTACATTAGTAAAAAAACAGGACTCATGTTGTTACGCTGTTCAAAAAGCAAAATAGTGACACACAAAACCACCATGTCAATATAAAACAGAAATGTGCAGTATCTTAGTATAGCAGTGCCTCTAAAAGCTTTCTAAAACCATCACTTGTGAGTGATGTGTTGAAACATGCTATGTGGGCATTTTGTGAGCAACAACTGAACAAAGTACAAAAGGTGACAAAACTTATTTTCAACAACAAATACATTTTCAATAAATACAGGAGCAAACGTCCTCTTTAAATCAAATGTCATTCCTGTAAGGGACTACCACCAACCCTGAGTAAAAAACCTGCTTCTTCAACATGACATTATCCAAGTCTAACAAACACAGCTTTACAGTCCGCTCAACCATCATGCATTTTGGTTTATTTTAATGGGGCTTCAAAGAGTACTATAACACCAAGGACATCATTTTTTGAGTCAGTATACAGTATGTGTTTGACAGTCACTAGATGTTTTCAATCTACAGTCTTCTGCATTATTAGAACTTTGATAAGGTTGTCAGCAAGGAACCCATCAGCACGACGCAGGAGGCCAAGATGAAGATTAAGCAGTTGACTGCCCCCTGAGAGGAAAAATAGGTGTTAAACATCAGCTCTACTCAAAATGTTTGTGGTATTTAATCATCAAAGCAACTCCAAGTCATGCTCTCCATGGTAAACTGTGACTGTACAACAGGCTGTATAACAGTCGCTGTGGCGTCACCTGTTGGTTTGAGGACTGCCATTTTGAAGTCTCAAGTTTGGCATTTTGGCCGTTGCCATCTTGGTACTCTTAGCAGCCGACACTAGCTAAATAGCTAGCTATATCAACGTTAATTGTGAAATTAATTGGGATGCAAATTTTGGCTAGCGAAAAGCATGCTTGTTTGTTATGTTCTTACCAGAAAAAATGAAGAGTCAGGTATCATTAAGTTCAACCGAATGCTGAACAATGCCATGGTAGCGGTTTGTCTTTCACACCTTAAATCGTCTCCTGCTTTATGGTCTATTTGACTCTAAATGGGACCATAATTTACTAAATGAACATCATGCTGCATTGAAAAAGACTTTAAACTAGTGATTGAGACCATAAACAATGTTTACTGAGGCAATAAATCAAATGAGAAGTAGGCTCATTTTCTGATAAACTTCTATACAATCAGACCAGTCGTGTCCTGCTGGCTTTTAGAAAGAATGCAAGTTTAAGGCTCTTCAGCGTTGGCTTCACTTCTCAGACCCATTGATTGCTCCTTGCTGTACACTTACTAAATGAGTCTGGTATATATTAGAGCTAATATCCAACATAAGGAATGACAAGATCTAGATCATTGATCATGATCAGTGTTGTGGTCCTTACCTTAACCTCTTTGAACACCAAGGACCCCCACAGTGCTGCGACCAGACCATATCCCTACAGAGTAGAAACCAAAGAACAAACTGTTAACTTGGCACAAATCAGTGATTCAGATCATTTACTTTTAATCCATTTTAAACTCATGCACATTACACCCGTGTTCACTGGTAAGCACCAAATCTAAGGTCCAAAAACTGTGTGTTATGCTGTACATACACATAATTGCTACTTTGCATTCACTGATACTGGTGGTTATAGATTGTCTATATTGCCTTAACAAGCATGGATATTTTTTTTTCCTTAAGCCTTTTTAATGAATACATTTAACAGGGCCAGTTTTGACATGTGACTGTATTTGCATTGATTTTGCGCGGATTAGAGCTATGTTCATTAAACTTAATGACTGAAACTGTTGGCTTGAGCCAAACTACATGCTGACAAGTTTTCTGTTTTTTTCATGGAAAAACTGTAAGTCAATATAACAATATAATGGCATAGGAGATGTAGGGAGGGCCCAAGAACAGCAGGTTCATCCATCCTAAACTCCCATTAAAATTATCCCCAGAGATAACTATTGATGATACCACCCTGCCATCTTCCATTTAGGGTGAAAATTTCCCAATGAAACTTTATTGAAAACCAGTGGTTTAAATTCTACAGTCTGCAGAGGATGAAGCCGTATGCTTTTTTCAACAAAACAAGACAAAATATAACGTGCATAATGTCATGACATTTACCGAGCAGTCATGCTCTTTTAGGAAATTTACTTTATTTATGTATTTATTTTTTTTTTTTAATTCTGGACACTCCATGAGCTTTCCTGTATCATCACCACCAGCACAGCATCACAATCAGAGACAGACATCTCAAAATCTCAGATCAGTCATGCATCGCAGGATACAACTAGCAGTTAAATGAAAAAATACTGTAAGCCTGAACTGACCCATTTATCATACTGGTCTGCTCAAGTTAGCAGAGTTCAGACTATAGAGGGATGTTGATGTGTTAAACTTCAGTATTTTTCAATCTGGACCCTAATTTCACATGTTTTTGTGATTAATGGGGACAAACATTTTTGAAACTGGTCCAGTATTGAGGGATAACGCTGTAAATCTGTAAAATGCCATTGTAGCGTTACGTTCACTAAACATGTTTTTGCCACTGACAGGCTCATTGTTATTATAAGTCTGACAACATTATTGAAAGGACCTTACAGAGAAAACGGTCCTTACCTTTGGCTCGATCCAGTCTGTTTGTTAATATGTCCATACTCAAATAAATATGAGTGGTTATCAAATTCCAAGACTTCATCCACATTGTGGAAATCATCTGAATATTCAGCCATGACATTTTAGACAGACTCTAGGCTATGCTTTCTGTACTCCAGCATATCTTGCCAGATTTAAGAGCAAGACTTTTCCTTGAGCAAGACTCTTTTCCATAATGTCAGACACTAATAACAATCACAGACTGTCATGGCAAAAACAAGAACCTCTTGTGGATGAAAATGACGATGCCAGCTTGCTGAAATAGCACCATATTGCAGCCTGTAAGCAGCTGCTGTTGACAGCGTTCTCCCTCAGTTTCACAACTTGTTGTCACCATAAATCAGTTAGACACAAAAACAGGAGAAAGTAGGGTCTAGGCTGAAAAATACAGAAGTTAAACTCAAACCTCCAAAAAACAAAATTGAGTGTTTTGTACTCAACTGCTATCAAACAAAAGTCTCTTTCTCTAAACACTGCCAGATTCAAATTGAAAATTCGCAGACTGTTCAGTCTATGTGGTGGCAAACAGACAGCATTTCGATTACCGAGCCCATTCAGCTGTCAGGAAATGATGTACTTACTGCGGTGACAATAGGGAACGTAATGACTGCACTCAAGTAGTTATTGGCCAGGAACCAGCAGTATGTGGCCAGTGTCCACATCAAGCCAGACAATAGACCTGAAGAGCAAATGGAGACAAGTGTGTACTTGGGTTTGAATCAAACACACAACAGATAATCAAGTAAGAGCTCACAATGTAGGCAGGTATGTTCAAGTAGAAAAACAAAATAAGACAGAAGATGTCAGCAACTGAATGAACACATTTATTCACTTTTATATGACACACAAACAGCTACAGGAATTGGTAGGTGGGTGACAAGTTGAGGAGTGGCTCATTTTCAGTGATTAATTGTAAATGCGTTGACACGATGGTCAAGTTTCCTATGGTGCCATGAAATTAGGGTAAAATGAAGCCCACCCACTAACCAGTAAACCTAAGGACAGATCTAAGCCCCACTGCATGCCAGCTTTGGGCCAGAGTGGACATGTTGGCCCTCAGTAGTTTTCCTTGAATCAACACATCCAACCATCTGAGCGGATGTGTTTGCACATGCAGCTTGGCAAAGGAAGCTGCTGCATTTCATCCAAGTCTTCTCTGTCTTGGTTGGAGTTAGACTGCAGCTATTATTAAACAGCCCAGTGGCTCCTGGTGCATGACAGCATAGTGCTTCACAGATATAAATCAGCTAGTTAAAAATCGTGTCATTCTATAGCCAGGAGCTCTAGTTTTTAGACTGCCTGTTTGAGCTCAACAGTCAGATAGGCCAGATGCCAACTCAGAGGCAGCAGCTTGTGGTTTAGACATGCGGGAACCTGCGTCTACACCTTTTTGGCTCATGGCCTGTAACCCCACATCACAGGTTATGGTCTGAATTTGAAAATGAGCTACTGTGCAAGCAGATATCCTTTTTAGACTGTTCATTTGAGAGCTTTTAGAGGCCCGAAGAGGTAAAAGTATCCAGTACTTGACAAGAAGAAAAAAAAAAAAAAAAAAACAGCATTTGTCTAATCAAATCACTTCTGTCTGTAAATAAATCCCCAAAATATCCTTGACTGAATACCTAGAGCACATGGGCTCAGGCTATGTCAATTACCTGCAGGGTGAAATGATTTGAACATTTCTATACAGTTAAATCACCACCTAACCGACAGTGTCATCAGCATCTAATGCATCTAATTAAGTACTAACTCTGTGTAAAGCAGCTTAAATTTCAATTATTATTTTCTACGTTTGACAGGGCAGTACAGGCACATTGGAAATCTCTGCAATGTGATCTCATGGGAATGGCGTATAAACAGCAAGCCACTTTTAAGGACATTCATGATACGCATTTTAAAGTTTTTGCATGCCACTTCACACCAAAGGGTTAACATTGTGATGTGGCTTCTCACATATCATTTCACACTACACGTAACATGAAACAGTCACGGTTAGGCAACAAAACCACTACGTAAACAGCAAAAGTAGGAAAACATGTCACAAACATAACTAACGTAACTTAAAAATATGTCACTTTTGGTTTCACATGGGACTTAGACATCGGTCTCCTGGTTCAAAGTCCTGTTTTAGTTTTTACCGATTGACCTCCCCTCCCACCATACGTCATACTTGTCACTTTTATATTACGTCACTAGCTTTGAGCGTAGCATATTCACGTGGAAAATACATGGTGTGAAATGAAATAAAAAGTAAGAGAGGGCACTATGACAGCATGCAAAATGACTTAAGAAATTGGCGTGCCATTCATATGCCATTTGGTGAGACTAGGCTGCTCTCGGAGACAGCTTTATGAAATAAAAGACAGAGAAAGGCAGTAGCACCATAAAAAGAAATACACACTTTATGCAGAATACACAAATGTTTTATAAAAACCATGTACACTATATGAAATACTGCACAACGCAGTGGGCTGAGGAAATATCTCTTTATGTCAGACATAAATGTCGTCCCAGAGATTGAGTGGGGTGATGTAGTTGAAGACAGTATTAGTTTGTAGTTAGTGTCTCAAAATGTCATGACAAGGTGTGCGTTACCTGGCAGGATGACTCTGGAGTAGACCCTGGGCCTGTTATTCATGACAGCACAGTAGATGGCAAAGTACACTGTGCTTGCAACAAAGCCGCCAGAGGACTGGGCGTACACATAGTCGAGGTCTGTGAAGAAGTTGAAACAGCTTTACAGCGTTTATGTTTATCTCTGCAGGTTTCCAATAAAATAAGGCTAAAATCAATTGCTTTCCTTTGCTTTTAAGAGGTCAGGTCGATTATAGGCAATGTCAAAGTTAGAGCTGAAGTGGTACAAAAGAGAAAAAAAAGCCTTTCTATTAATCTTTGAGCTACCCCAATGACAGTGACTTTACAGAGTCTCTAAGAAAACTGGATATTAAACCCATTCCGCTGGAGGATCCAGTGGTATTTATAGACCGACAGTGTTTTACACTCTTAAACCTGAGGACATTTTTTCCAATTTTTCTTCAACTAAGACATATCAATAGGAGCTTAGAAAGAAAAAGTAAAGGCTGCAATCACACAGTGAAACCTACCATAGTCACTGGCTCCATGGAAGATGCTGTCAGGACACGACGAGTGGCTCTTAATGTAGATGATGGGTGCAAAGGAGGATCCAAACAGCAGGCCTGACACCACAGCCAGCAGGCAGCCTCTAATGGAAGAGTGACACTCAGAAACTGAATGATGGATGGATTTTAAACCTCCACTGACATCGTTGAATTCGTTAAATTTGACCATTGCATATAAAATGGGTTCATTGAGTATGTGCATATTGCAACAAATTGTAACTCCCAACTCCTCAAACAGAGCGGCTTGGTCAGGGCCAAACCATGACACTCCAGGTGCCCCTCTAGTGCTGGTTTTGGATGTGTCAGGGACAGTGTGTTAATATACGCTTGTGATATGCATGGCTTCTTTTCAAAATAAACTTGGTAGGGATTAGCAAAAAATCATGGTTGATGTTAACTTGACTAAGGCCTAGTGACTCTCAAGTGACGTGACAAAATAAGTCAACTTTGACTTTTACATTCACATGGCACATAAACAGCGGTCTCCTGGGAGAAAGTCCTGTTTGTTTGACCCTGTGACGACCTCTCTACTCCGCTAGGTGTCCTCCTGCTGGTTCTTTTTTAGCTTTGCAGGGTGGAAGGTTGTCAGGCTGATGAGCCACTGCTGGACTCCATGTGGACAGGATATTAAAGCTCCCTCATTCCCACAGAGGACCTCGCTTCCTTGGCTGGCACAGCTGTTTCTAACACCCACACATGCCTACATTACTGATTACTGACTTTCCATGTTTGTTTAGTTATATATTGTTAGTTTGATTAAAAAAAATTATTATTTTTTTTTTTTTACCATTTTAAAAACTCATCTGGTCTCCTTTTCCTTGCAGCCTTTGAGCCGGGTTGTAACAAAAGGGGGCTTGTCCGGAAATTGAATCCGGAACCCCTCACATTCAACCTCCCATCCCAACCATCCTAAGCAGACTATGTTGCACTTTATAGTATGTCAGTTACTCTTAGCATTTAATAATGTCACAGATGGGTTTACATTGGAGTTAGTTGAATGCCTGGTGCATTGCATCCAGATGCTAAAGGGTGCCTCATCATGTTGGTATCAGATGGGGAGGATTTAACAAATTGGGAGTGAGACTGGGTTGTATACTGGGATGTGCACACATTTCCCTTTGAGGAAACAATGTTAAAGTGGATAACGGAGACTTACACACTCATACTCCTGGCTCACTTACCCCTTTAAAGTCTCCCACTATGATTGCAGAATTATTTTTTTATTTATTCAGTGATTTCTGCTGTTTTGTTGATTCTTTTCATTGAGATCTTATTTCTCCCTGCTTATTGTATTAATTTGCTGCTGCAATCCTGTAACCCATTTCCCCAGTCATGACTAAAAGAAAGGCTTATCGTACCTCACCTCAAACAGAAACACTTTCCAAGAGACAAATCATGTTGCATTTAAACAAACCAATACCTGTAGATTGACTAAGTAAAGCCTTCAGTGAAAGCTGAGAGCTGGAGCAACATTTCTCTTAATAATAATTTAATCAAAATTCTTCCCTTGTCTGTGCCCTTACCTTGCAAGGACAATATTTGTGCACAGGGCTTACTGACTGCTAATGTGTTGAGCTCACATGCACCGCCTGGTCTTTGGTCCGATGACATCGATCCAGAACTCGGAGGAACTTGGACCGTAGCTGCTTGAATTTGTTCTCTGCAGAAAGGAACAACATCCTAATAAAAAATCATGTTGTCTTAACGACACCATCACAGGAGGCAGGAATTGATTGCTCTTGAGAGAATATTGGTAAATTTATTTTAAGTTTGAGTGTGATGTCAGAGATGCTAAAAAGGTGAGGAAAGTAAACCAACATCAAATCAATACTGTATGCTCACCCTGTCGAGAAGTAATGGAATTGATTCAGAGTTGGGATGCAGCTCCACTTCGGTTTTCACAAAGAAGAAGATCAGACCACTGGAACAAACACAAGTCATATCTATCATGTGATATCAAAAAAAAAAAAAAAAAACTCAAAATGGGATGTTACAGTTTTTTTGTTCTTTTCTACTAAATTATTGCACAGGTAAGAAAGTGGGCCATGTTACATTCAAATCCACAGTTTACCTGAGCAGACACAACCCAGCTCCACAATAATTTAATATTGGCCTGGAGACATCTTGAGCATTCCCAAACCAGCCAAACCTGTGGAAGACAGTCAGTCAGATACTCACTTTCTTGTGACTATAATGGCAAATTAAAAGAACCCTGGGGTGACATCTTTCCTACAGGACCAAACAATTACCTCCACACACGTGTCCCAGAATGCCGTTATTTAAAGCTACAGTTAACTTCATCTTGTCACAGCACACGATGCAGAAGACACTTTAGCATCTGATGCACCAGTGTGGTGATGTAGCTTTGAGAGACTGCTGTTTGTGTCCCATGTGAAACCAACGTGTTGTCTTTGTGTTCACAATAATAATTTTCACTTTCACATTACAAACCACTGTTCCTATCAACATGGTCCAGCTGAAGCTTGTAGCACCTCTTTACCACAAACCCACCTCATGCCATGCCCCCTTTGGCTATAATTGGTGTTAACTTGATGGAATAAGATTATGCGTGAGGTGCGACAGGCCACAGATGGATCTTTCTCATTCATGTCCCGCTTTCACAACATTACAATTACTTTACAAATGTAGTAATTTTAAGGCAAACAATGATGTTTTTTCCTAAACATAACTAAGTTTAAAAGTGACTCCAAAGGGTCCTGGAAAGCATCAGTATGCGACAAGTTGAGATGAGTGTTGATTTATCTTTTTCACCTTGAACTGGCCCAGCCGATCAGCAAACAAGAAGAGCCCCAAATTAAAGTCCCAAGCCCGAGGCCGATTGCTTTAACAATTGGAATAGTTGCTATATTTCCTGTAGATGACAAGGGACAGAAAGTTCGCAACATGCATATCTTATAGACAGCTTTGAAACCGGTGACAAATGACAGGTTAAAGATGTCAGACATTGCAAAGACTGCAATGCACAAGGTCATCTATACTTGAAGGAGACTTTCTGTAGATGTAAATTTCTCCACTGTGGGACTAATAAAGGAATATCTTATCTTATCTTTCTCTTTTGAGCCTGCATTCAACACACATGATGAATGATTTACATTTGAAGTTTTGCTTTCAATACCTGTAGCCCAGATGACACCTCCGAGCATTGCAAAAGGGTAGAATTTAGGCGAGCGAAGCATCAAGTCTCCACACATAGATGCAACCCATATTGATGCACAGTAAACCCACTGGAAGAACATACCTGGAAACAGAGCACAGGCTAATTGTCATATAGGGTGAGTGAATTTCACTCGAACAATCTTAGATTTAACAACCTCTTTACATGAAAGTAGTTAAAGAAAACTCAGTGCTGTATGCTTACCGTCTCCTGTCTCTAATCTTTTGACAGGAACAAAATTGCTTCCATACAATAGCACAGCAACCACATTGGCAGTAATTCCATAGGCAAAATGCGTCATATTGGTTGAGTTAAAGGAGAATGTTTGCAAGATGCCAGCTCCAGCATTTTCACCACCTTTTGCACCTGGAAAAGTTTTAAAGAAGAATAAACACCCATTGGTTTTAGACAACACAGCGGCCTCAGGCTTCCTCACATTCAAACTCTGGTCCACATACCTTGTTCAGCAGCATGTTCAGTGCTGTCACAGCTCACCATCAATAATGTGGCAACAAATAAAAGCAAAAACGGGGACTTTGCTTCATGCATTTTAAAACTAAACATTTGTTTGCTATGATGTAGCCGGTGCACTGTGTTAGAAGCAGGTAGAGGCCGTGGGTATGTGTGTGTGTGTGTGTGTGTGAGTGTGTCTGCAGTGGTGAGCAGTGACACTCAGCCAGGTGCTGCCAATTATCTGATCACTCAATCTGACACATAACTGGCTGCAGTGGAGATGTGACAACAGGGATTCAAATTCACTGTAGGACAGGTGGAAATAAAGTTGTATTTTCCATCTCACAGTGTAAAGTAATTTCAGGTTTCAGTTGTACTCTCATGTTTGTACTCATGGGTTAAATATTTAGATGTGCAGAACTGAAACATTCAAAAAAGCAATGTGCAATACATAAATTATCTTAATATGGTTGTTTACAGTGGTGGAAAGTAACAAAATACATTTACAGAAATACTATACTTACCTACAATTTTGAGGTACTTGTATTTTACATGAGTATTTAGATATTCTGACACTTTATACATCTACTCCACCACTTTAAAGAGGGAAATGTTTTGCATTTCACTCCTCTACAATAATAAGATGTTTTTAGTTTTTTCACATATTCCTATTCATATTATTACTGTTAATTATAATAACAAAATATAATACATTATGTAATAGTAGGTTTTTTTTAGGCCACAACACAAGTTCTATATATTTAGTTCTATATTTAAACCTGTTGTTTTTCAGGTCAGGAAATCCTGTAGCTACATGGACTGTTGCGTCCAGTCTGCATTTCCCTCACACAGGATGAGATATTCGTTTCCTGCTGCTGTTTCCCTTCATGTGAATAATCTGAACCAAGCCAATTAAGAATGAAGGAAATGGACCAGCAGATGTCGCCTAAAACGCATTGATGTATAATGGATCAAGCGTTTTAATTTCTTCAACTTAAATAACCACCGTCACCTCTAACCTCTATATTTTACAACTAATGTCACCATAAAGTCTACAATGTCCTCAGGAAGACGAATGCCCGTCAACCAATAATTCCTATGATATTTTTACACCTCCTATGATTTATCTTTGTTTTATTACAAAATAAAAACTAACACAATATAATATCCTTTGCAATAATATCCCAAATATTTTCATTCATGCTGTATGAGGTGATATCCAACATATAAAACAGCTTTGCTACTTTTTATGACTTGAGTACTTTGGCAGGACATTTGCTAAAATTTGGAAACAGAAATATATGCTTTGTCAGCGGGTGTTCAATTTCATTGGTATTTGCAGGCTGATAGAGGCTATGAAGTGAACTGAAGGTGTCCCTTCAGTGCATTGTATGTATTTTACCATACATAATTAACGCTAGTCTATATGTAAAAGACGAAAGGACAAAAGCAGAATCGTGCTGTTGGTTGGGTTGGAGGGTGGTTTCCCAGCCCGTCCATCCCCTTTACGCAGTTGTATCCGCACGCTAGTGGCCACAAATCCTCCCATCCAAAATGAGTTTGGGAAGTTGTGCGCTCCTCCCTGGTTTGAGTTTGGCTCAAAAAAGACACTCAACCATGACAGTATCATAAGTTCTAATGGGGAAATCTCGCTGTCACTGGCTGCTCTTCCCTTTTCTGAGACTGACCAGCAGCTTTCGGAGGTGCCCTCTTTCAAACAGGAGTTTGATCATTGCGAGCGCATGTGTTGTTTATCTGTTGGTAGTGGTTTCACAAGTTGGATACTCGCAGCAGCATTGGGACAGAAGGATTGACAAATACAAGTACCGACACACCCGTGGATTGTATAATCTGGATATTAGTGATGCGCTGCCAGACTCTGTGGATTTGCCGACCGGTGCGAACTTTGTGGTCCCGACAAGGTCCAACGTGGTGTACATAACGTTAAAGTCTAAGCGACTGAAACCTGTACACATTCGGGGTACAATCAGACCAAAACTGAGGAGAAAGGTGAGAAAGAATAAGGAGGTTAATTCAGCTTTTACGCAGAAAAAAATCGGCACTTTGGAGCGGGACGTGGGCCAAATTAAGCACAAAGTTGCACTCAAGACTTCCCAGGGAGGAACCAGGGATATTTTTTATAAGTCTCTCGATATAATCCATACATCTCTCACAGACGAACAGGCAGACTCTCACATTAGTTCTATTCGAATTTACAGCCAGAGGGCACCGCCGTGGCTCAGCCCACAGGACGTGGAGGCCATGCGCTTTCTTGCGGATGCCAGAGTTTTGCGCATCAAAGAAGTTTCTCGCGGAGACTCTCCGTCACTTTTAATATTTGAAGGCGAGACGAGCGTTTCATTGACCAGCCAAAAACTCACACAGTGGGACAATGTGTGTGGAGGGCAGTGTGGCGTAATCAGCAGCCCAGTGGACACCACTGAGGTCTTTGCTTTCCATCTGGACAGGGTGCTGGGTCTCAATAGGACATTACCAGCTGTGAGCAGGAAGTTCAGCTTCTTACACGGTAGGTTATGCCAACAGACACGAGGACAACCTTTCATATTTTCTGACCGAAGCTGAGTAAAAGTAAGCTGGAGTGCTTAAAAAACCACGTTAATCCACAGCTGGGAGTGTTTCCTTGAATGGAGTGAATGTAATTAGAGGGATGTGGGGATGGATATGTCTGGGGGAAATGAATGACATTTTCTAACTTGATTGTTTGTTTTCCTGAATGCTGAACGGATTTCTATGCACTCAAGTCCAAATTGCAGATTCAACATCAACATCAACATCACAGCACAGCACTATAATCAGTTCTGTGGAGAAACCCTGCTGAAGTGAATCTGTGCAGCTTTGTCAAAGATTTAAAGGGTTTTGGAGGTAAAGTCATTACTATACAGACTAATCAATCGCACAGTACAAACCCTTTAATGTGCTGTTTTAACCCTTGAGTCACTGAATGTTATAAATCAGATACTCTGAAGTTGTGGTCTAGTGGTGCTTTTCAGCTGCACTCTGAAACTCAACCTGCACATTGTTCTCAGCGTCAGCAGTGTTGTCAAGACCATATGAGTCAGGATTGCATCCTAGGACACCAGATTGAGAGAGAAGCCAGTCCAGACATATTCAAGTTGGACAACATTAGCAATAAACAATGTTTCCATGTTTCCATGGCAGAATACTACAGAAATGAGGCAGGTAGTTGAAGGTTTAAATTCAAACTTTGCCAAAACGTTGAGAATGGCAGCACATTCTTTAATGAGCTCTTCCACAGGGTGAATTCATGGGTGTATACTGTGTATACACAGCAGATGACAGAGAGCCACTGTCCACTCTCCTTTCTTCTCCATCGTCATCATTCCATCATTATTCCACCTGTCTGATTGGTTTCATGAAACACTGATTTAAAGTCAGTGCTGTGCAAAATGATGAATGTTCTGCTTAATTACCTGTGCAAGTGTAGTGTTAACCACCACTGAAGTGCACAGTATGCTCAGTGAGCTTTTCCTGGATAAAAGTAGGTTAAATAAATTCTGAACATTTGCTGAAACCTTCCCATATAATCCTTCTATCCTCTCTCTTTAGATGGCCAGCCCTGTCCAGTGGTGTCATGGGATGCGTCTCTCTACCCAGAAAGCTTTGCTCCAGGCTTGTCCACCGTGAAATTAACATGGGGGGAGTACCAGAGCTCCCTGAGACAGAGGTGTTGGCATAAAAACATCAGCCCGAAGCCTGACTCTGGCTGCTCCACAGTTCATCACTACGAGTGGAGTAAACTGGCTCTGTTTGACTTCTTGCTGCAGGTAACAGAAGCAGTTTGAAAAGTCCCAACTTACTGTGATATTGACAAACAGATTTAATCTATTCCACAGTTGTCCACCTTTTTTTTCCTTTGGTTTGTTTTTGTGCAGTTACAACCTCCCCAAGAAAAGTGACTTATTTTTGGCTGAATAGATGTCTTGTTTCCTGTGTGGATCTCAGGCCTGGATCTCTGATCAGATTTTGGCATTGAGGAAACATCTCCAGAGGATTCTTTAACATTCAACATAGCAGAGAGAGGAAATGGAAAATACATACTTTAAAATAGTTTGGATAGAAGTATTAAATCAGCCATTGAGGTCAATGTGCCACAGTTGTTTTATTTATTTTGTTCCCTTTCAGGTTCCTTATGAATAAATTCATAAATAAGTAATGAGAAATTCATATTGTGCAGTTGCATGTAAGAGAAACAGATCCAAACAGATATAAGTCATATAAACCATCTTGTCAAAGGTGCAATTGAACTGAATATAGTGAAGTTATTATATTGGTTTGTTTGATTCTGAAAATCAAAATAACAGATCATGTCTATTCATATCATTGAAAGACACATTCTTGTCCTGAGCTGACCCTTGCAGGCTGGATACTGCTCAGGTGACAACTGAATACTGAAGCTATATGACTGAGAAAACCCCCAATATGTCTGTTTCTCTAAAAATTACAATATCAATAAATATTTTTGAAGTTAGGGTCTCAATAGATAACTTGGTGATAATTTCATTCCCTTTAGACTTAGAGATGATCCAAGACTTCCCCCTCAGTTCTTTCTTACAAGTCTTCCATAAATGAGACAAAATCATGAAATCCTCATTTTTATATTACAGGTTATATTACAGTATTTTTGTCTCTCTCTGCCTGAAGTTACTACATAGATTTCTGACAGGATTTCCCTTCTCATCTCCCAATATCCACTGCTCACTGTGTGAATTTTATTAGAGGCTCAATAACCTCTATGTCTCTACTCTAAAAGTAAAATGTTATAAGGTGAGATAACAATTCAAAAGAAAAAAACTTGTTTTATGATTGAAACGATAACGTGAACTATATATAGCAGAAGTCTGCAGTGACTCAGTTACTTACTTTGTCACCTGGCAACTAACCAAAAAAAACTGCATTTTCATTAGCTGTGACCATAGACTGTATAAAGACGGAGGACATGACAGCTCCCCAAAAGTAAAGCCAAAACATCTTGTTCGCCCCCTGGTGGCTGGTTGCAGTATAGGTCATAAAGCCCACCTCCTCCATGTTAGCGGATGGGACATGGGCCAAACTAAAAAGTCAAAGTACAGGTCAAATAAATTTTCAGTCATTTTATGTAGTTCTTATCACGCTGGTGTATGTTAAAGTGTTAATTTTTCTGATTAGTTTGGTTTTAATTAGTTATTTGATGCTATAAAAAAGGTGGTGAGATATCATGATTGGCAGCTGATCCCGATACCGTGGCTCCACCGCCTGATCACTACCGCACAGACTCTGGCTCCAAATGATGTCAAGATGTCAAGATGGTAGCTCCTGTATCTGGGTTATTTTGGCTTCACTTCTGTACCGAGGGAAGAAGTAGAGATGCATCATCCATCTTTATATTCATAAATATAAAAAAAAATAAATATTTGAAGGTCTTTACAGTAGACAGTGGGTTTGGAGGGGTTAACTTTTTATTTGCAGATATCAGGGCTTACAGGAAGGCATGTTTAGGGGCTTGTTGACTTGATTGACAGGTATGGAGGTACTTCAGTTCATTACATTTCACCCTGTGAGTGGCACCTAATCCTGGCTTCAACTGGCCCATCTGAAACCTATGAGTGACATAGATGCTGCATCCTTTTTGGTTACATCATCTGAAACCTAGTTTGGCATATAGAGAGTGATGGACGGGTTGAAGCTGTCGTACCAGGCCTTGTGGAGGAAGTAGGAATTATTTAAAAGGAGGCGCTTCAGAAAAGTCATCTGTGCTGTCATGTCACTCAGCAGTCAAATTGATGTTATGTTACTTTATCTTATAATAAAATCATTATGTAGTCTGTGAGATATTATAAAAGGGAGCTAGTCAATATTGCAAAATACTACATCAACTACACGTTCTCTGAAGAAGTATGAACTCTTTTTCAGATCCACAACCGTCTGGATCAGAGCTGCTGTGGATTCAGGCCCAGGCAGGAGGATATATGTGCTGAATGTGAGGACCAAAACCACATACAACTAACAAACATCATCCACAGGGGTCACGACCCCAGGCACCTGGTCTTCACCAACAACAAGGGCTTCTTCGACCGCAATGAGGACAACCTGGACTTCAGACTCTTAGAAGGAATCAAAGAGTAAGACTGAATCACAAAAACCTTGATTATGTGATGGTGTCAGTGGTTAATATATGAATTAGATTACATTTCACTCTCCCATTTTGTTTCTTATACATCAAACATCAATCATCATGGAAAAGACGACAGCAACGTGTATTTCCATAAACAACATAACTTGTTCATAACAGTTTGTACACAGATTTCAGCTCGGTTCTACAAAAAGTTAGAAATAACACGATAATGCACGAGGCAAAAGTGTGCAATAAGAACGCCGTGTTTTACTTTCAGTGTGCCATTTGTTTGCCATGTAGTTTGTACTGATCATAATGTAAACACATACCTGAAAATACATATTTTACTTTGTTTATGTATTTATTTTAAGGCCAACCATGACTTTTTTATCTTAACGTAACGTAATGTTTTTTGCACCCTGCTGGTTGGTTACAGCACCTTCATACATGAGTATAATATTCACACCTCAGCGAGGAAAAACGTGACACTGACGCGCTATCCTCTGGTGGACAGGCAGGTCTGTCACTTCGGTGTGACTCAGGTTGCAGATTTGATCAAAATAAGAACTTTTGTCAGATTCATTCATGCTCTTCCAAAATGTTCTTTATAAATTTACAAGACCATGACAGGACCATTTATCGTCCACAGTGAGGCTTCGCTGTAATTTGCTGGAGCACAAGGTGCTGGTGGATTGTCTTTCTTGGGTTGTTTTCAGAAGTTATATTTGATTTCATCCTCCTTTAAAACATGTTTGAAAAATTCCAGCAGGCAAAGCTGAATTAGTAGATATGAATCTGCGAAAAGCCTGTTCAGCAGCTGTGAAATTAAAGTTTTAAAGTTTTGCACACAGTAATCTCCAAACACAAGTATGAAGCAGTTTTTACAAACACTATAATACCATTTTTAAACTTTCAAATCCTGAGTTGATCATTTAATAACCACAGTTTAAACGTTAACTACAGAGATTTACATGTTTACTTATATGCTGCATCATAATATTTCTGATTCATAATAAATCTGCCTTATCAAAGTAAAAGTGTCATTTGTATTTCAATCTGGGGGCGTAATAATGTGTTCTTTCTGTTTATCCCCCACCAGTCTGTGTGGATGTGTAATTCCAGACCATACTGCAGAGACATTGCTTTCATTTCATCCATCTTTTGATCAATAAATCAGTGAGTCACACCAGTGGGGAAACAGAAGAGAAACTGTGGTTTGGCAAGTTTGTTTGGGTCACCTCCCAAACATGGATCCTTGTGATCCTCGTGCTTCTAACTGTAAATGACATGACAATAACTGTTATCAGATGACTTTAGGCTGCTAACAGGATGTCATGATCTGCTTTTGATCTTTTATTGAATTATTTGTAGATCTGAGAAGGTTTTATCTCTTGTATTAAAGCTAAATAAACTGATTTCACATTTTATTCTGGGCACATTCCAGACGGACATGTACACAGTATGACAGTTTATTGGAAAATATGAGCTGCTTGAAAACTGAAACATAAAACAACATTTAGCAGGTTCTCCATTGCACTTCTCCAGCCAACTTCACAAGTCTCTTGTGGTTTGCCATTTTAGTTATACAAACATTTCTCTGAGGCATAACTTCTCTGCAGGCAATAAAATAAACTCCAGTTTGATTGTATATCTTCTTAACTAACATTTCTGTCTCTCCAGGCTCCCAGAGCAGGCGGTGTCGGTGCTGAGGAGCAGGAGGCTGAGGGAGAAGCTCCTCCAGTCTCTGTTCCTGGACCAGACATACTGGGAGAGCCAGGGCGGCCGGCAGGGCATCGACAAGCTGATCGATGTGATTGAGAGGCGAGCCAAGGTCCTCCTCACCTACATCAACGCTCACGGGATCAAAGTCATCACGATGAAGGTGTGATGAGAGTCATAGCGGTCAAGTGGTCGAATTACTGAGACACAGATAAAGTGAATTAACATTGATCTCTGTGACTTCACAACACTGGAGCTTTATTCACTTCTCAGCAACAACAACAACAGCTAATGTCTAAACAAAATATCAACTATCACAAGAGTGGAAATGATAATGGTGTCAAGTATAGCAGGCCCTAATCTTCAGGACCATATTATTTCACCGTGAGGTATTGTAAAAATGAAACAAGATTAATGAGTAGTTATAGATTTTTTGTGTATATTTGTAAAAATATCAATTGCCATATCGCTAACGAAGGACTCCAAAAAGCATAAATTGTGTTGCTGATAACTGTCATTTGCATAAGATAATGAGAAAGGCTTTAATTTAAATAATCTTGACCTTTAAAATGAGTCTAACTTTTACTTAAAGGTGGAGTATTTAGGGGTCTGTTGGCAGAATTGGAATATCATATTAATAAGTGTGTTTTTTATAGTGTATAATCACCTGAATATATAAGAATCATTGTGTTTTTTCACCTTAGAATGACGCGTTTACATCCACATACGGAGCGTTATGTTGCACCTCCATGTTTCCACAGTAGCTCAGAACAGACAAACTAAAAACTGGCTCCATTCGCGATTTCACATTTTCACGTCGGCCACCTACACATTTGGCACACATGAAAAGTTTCAGTTGATAGATAGCTAGATAGGTAGATACCACCTGATCCTACACGCTACACCTTTAAAGGAACAATTTCTTTTTTTCATCAAGTCTTCATTTCTTTCTTCCTCATCATTACATACAGAATACGCTGCAGTTATAACTTTGGCTCCTCCTGAGGCCTTGTAATTTATATTAAGTGTAATTTGCATTGTATATGAATGGAATGCACTAAATGACATGTTATTTTCTTCTCTGCTACTCCAGTGTGTTGCAGGAATTAAGAGGCTGATAAGGCCTGTTAATGTATAGATAACAAGTCACAACCCAGATCCACATGGCTTGATTGAGATCACATATTAAACTGAAAGAAAGATTTCTACTCTAATGAGTTATTTAATCTCGTGTACAGTCTTAAAAATTTTTTTATGACAAAACTTCCAAGAAGTCAAAGAGTTTTCACAACATCACATATTATCATGAAGATTGTATATAAGAAACAACTTAGCGTTGTGACTGTGCTTTATAAACTGAAGGCCTCTTTTGCATGCACTCTTATTTTCAACTTAACCACAGTATTAACCAGCTGTATTTATTTATTTTTATACTTTCTTCTTTAATTATTGAAGGTGTTCGAACATCAGATGGTCAATAAAATTATTTGTCAAATATTTCAGCTTCAATTAATGAAATCCTTTTTGAGGGGAGTAAGAACAACTGCTAACGACTTTTGGCTTTTTGTTTTAACTTAATTATATTGAATTTTGGCTTGAAATATGACAACACTTAGTTTCAGTCATTTGTCAAAGACAGGCCTGCAGTTTCATCAGCATCTACTTCACTGTGATTGTCTAAAAAGTTTGGCACTTAAATTGTCCTAAATGACTACTTTAAGTATATGCAATATTAAAAAATGCATTTGCAAAGACACTTTTTTTTCTCATGTCTACACACTATCTGTCAAAGCATGGTCAGAAATAGTCTGTGGCTCTGAAACCTGAGCCAGAGTGTGGTGTTTCCTCTTCATGCTGTCGTAAACAGCGTGCTTCGGGCTCTGAGAGTTGGAGTCGACGGCGCTTTGTGGGTTATTTTCTCGTGTCCGTGCTGGGCATTCACTCGGCTGTTGTTTTAACCCCTCTGCACCCGCATTAGTGCATCAGTGGGGTCCATGCCTCTGTGTGTTTGTGTTAGAAAACCCCCTTCAGTTCCCAGAGTGCTCTGCAGCGGAACTTACTTACATATTCTCACACAATAACACACACACACACACACACACACACACAGACAAAAGGTGACTTTTATGCAACAATATATGTAAAGACACACACAGATGCACAAGCAAGCATTAGGACCTGGACCCTTGCTCACAGTTTCCCACATTCAGTCTCACTCAGCGAAACTGTAAAAAGTGTTCTGCAGGTCAAGTGCTGCACTACAGACTGGCAAACAAGCCTTTATAAACAGCTACTCAGTCAACTACTCAGACCCACTCAGCCAAGTGTTAGTTTGCTCTCATGAAAAATTTTATAATGAAATATATAAATGAAGTGAATGTTTTCTCCAAGTAAGCATTAGCGTTAGCAGAAAATGCATTGCAAGTATTTAGAAAAAAAGTACTCATTCCAAAGAGTGGTCCTTTTTCAGAGTGATTGATTGATCTCATTAGAGCTGAAATCCAGAAATCAAAATCCTTGAAATCCATTAAATCTCTTTCCATGCTTTGTTGGGGAGCGGCAGCTGACATGGTGTTCAATCTCCTGAAAAGATGACAGCGCAACAAGGGTTATACTTATGACCTTGTCTCGTGTGATGTAGGGCGTAAACAGCTATCTGGGTAGCTGATAAGAAATAAAAGCATTTGATAATTTGCTGAAGTGGTGAAATTACACACTGAAGTAACCTGGGATTTACAATACTTAAATATTTTCAAACTAGGTTTCTGACTTTCTGGGCAATGGCTCTGGTTTGAACAGAGTTTACTGACACCGTCAACTAGAGAGGAAACCTGGTCAAACTTAATCAAAGGTCAAATATACCAGCCCAGTTACACAGCAGTTTGAGAAATACTTCAGTGAAATTTACATATATTCATGTACATAGACACAAATTTCACATTTTTTTTTGTGATGGCCGACATGAAATCAATTCGTATGTAATCCACATAATTGTAAACCAGGAAATATAAGTAGCGGCAAATGCAGTGTAAGGAGGAAGTCAGGGTGGATGGGTAGGCCAGGAAACACAAGACGTTCACCCAGGAGACTTGTTCTTGTCTCAGATGAAACCTCAAAGTTGATTTACACTTCCAGAGTTATTTTAACCCAAACCGTGATCGTTTTCTGAAGCTAAGTAGTTTTTATCTCATAACTTCCATCATTAAAGTTATGGCACTTTTGGTGTTATTTTAACCCAAAGCATGATCTTGTCTTAAACCTGAGTAGTTATGTTGCATAAACAGTAAGCGATCTTTTCCTAAGCCTAACAGGTAGCCTAGCAAATCAATCTTGCTAGGCTTGCTCTTCCTAAACCTAACTAATTAGTTTTATTTTGAAAAGACTGGAGCAGAAATTTACACATGCATCACGTGATGTTGAAAGTCATGCTGAGTGTCACTTGTCAATGTGAACTGAATCAAATAGATTCAATTTTGTTACTATTTGTTACTACTATAGCCTGGCTCTGTCCAAATGTAATAAAATCTAGTAGCACCTCTAGAGCTCACTAAGTGACATGTTATAGCTCTTTGAGTTTATCTGTACAAAACTGGAAAAAATAACAATTCAATTTGGTGTGAGGTTGTGTGTCAGACTCTTTTATGTCTAGGACCAGTTGCCAAGCAACCGGTGGAGACTCGTTACTGGCATTTGTAGATAAAATGCTATGCACCAATGGAGTGCTATAAAATAACACTGTGCTTTGCTCATCAGCATAGCTACATTTACACACTTTGGATTTACCCTGCTGATTCCAATAAGCGTTATGTATTAAGGCCCATTTTCACGGAGAAATATTACACACACTTTGATACTGAACAAACAAATTAATTAGTTAAATCTACAGTGAAAGTTTAATACTAAAAGAGAAAAAAAATATGCATTACTGCCTTAAGGGAAAAGGTAGTGTTCAAATCATATGCATGTCCTCAGGGAAATCATTTAAATTTAAATATCTTTAGAGGCAGTAGGCTTACCTCGCTTGAGCTCTGAGAAATAAGCTGGTAAGTTGAATCATTTTGCAACAGCTTTCAAGAAACTTTACATGGCTTAACTTCAGGAATGGTTTATGAAATGTACAGAATTATTGTCTTTTTCTGTTTGACAGGCCTGACATGTTCACTCTTGTTTACACATATAATGAGCTTTTTTTTTCTCCCACAGTGTGTCTGCTTTTCTTCTCCCTCCACCTCTTCTTCTTACCCTGAGTTAAGTTCAACAGTTTTGCTCGTCTTCTTGTCTCCAAGGGAATAAAGAAACAGAGAAGATTTTGTCTTTCAGGCCGTGGATGAGAATTATTTGGGACGGTTCATCTCAGCTGTGCCCAGCTGGCTGGTTGGACTCCAAACAGCATCCAAACAGAGGAGCTCTTTATTCTTGTAACCTCAGCTGAGCGCTGATAATCACTCTGGTTTACCATGACGTCACTCTTCCCACTCCCTGCCCTACACAGTCAGTTTGCCACTGACCTTCACTGAACCCTGACAAAAAAAACAAAAAACAAAACATGTGCCTTTGATATTTATGCTTTGAATTAGTTTTCTCTATTAAATGCTCTATTTGTAGCTGCACACAGAACTTCACACATTAGCAACGTCTTGTAGTGTGCAAAATTTGAATGTAACAGGATGTCAGTATAGACAGTACACAGTTCAGGATGCTTTCAGGGAACACTATTTTGGACACATTTTAGCTTAATTGTGCCATATTGGACTGGAGACAGGGGGAAAGTGCTAGCTTTGCTCTGTCCAAAGGTAACAAATCCACCTTGTTCGGTTGTTCCGTACAAAAACCTTTAAGTGCAAATACAACAGTTTGTGGTTTAACGTGGGGCTATGTGCCTTGTTAGCTATTTTACCAATGCTAAGCTAAGCCAACAGGCTGCTGACTCTATAGACAGATATGAGAGACATATCAACCTTCACATCTAACTTTCAGCAAGAAAACAAATACGCATTTTTTCCCAAAATGTTAAACTAACGATGCTCCATTAAAATGTGTCACCTCCTGTTGGTGGAGTACATTCACACCAAATCAGGCATTGTGGCGATTAGCACAGGGTTGTGTGGTTAATTGCATGACAGTTGACGTATTTTGGTCCCTCATAGCAAGGTTGTATAGCTCTGGATCGTCGGTTAGGTGATTGGCCAGTACAGCGTGATGCCGGGTTGTGTTTCTCCAACGGTCGAAGCATTTTTTTTTCCCGGTACCCCTGCATCCCCGCCGCCACAGGTTATAAATACTACCCACACAAAAGAACAGGACGGCTTGGTGTCTTCACTGCAATGCCTGATGTAGTGTGAATACAGCCACACCCAACATATGAATTATACTTCTTAAAACAACATTTCAACCAGAGCAGCTCGTATATGTCTTAGAAACTAATGCTGTTTTCTTTAAAGGCCGTCATAATTCTTGGACCATGTAATCTTGGAAGCATCTGGAACCCGACTCTGCCTTTCACAGCCAAGTCTGGAGAGTTTCAACAAGACGCACCTGGGTGGTCACAGCCTGTAAGAACGCTCTATGATTAGATTACATGGGAAAATACCAAGACAAAAAAAACATGAAAATGATTCTCTTTTGTCTCAAAAGCCAGCAGACACAGCAAAACGTCCTGCCTCATTGCTTTTAACACAGCTGGAGGAAGTTCTCTTTACGCTGATAAGGACTTTAGAGGAGACACTGAAAGAATGTCAACATGTGTCAGATGAAGTCATGTCAAAGCTTGCTTGTTTCATTAAACAGCTGCATCATTCTTTGTTTGAATCAGGTGAGCACTGAGCAATGTCTTTTTTGATGACTTTAGCATGGAAATTAAAATTTTGCAGGCCTGGCACACTACCAGGATCTTATAACCTTATCCACTCTTTGTCAAAGAGCAAGTCTGAAGGGATTTAACTGACTGAAAATATCTCATCCTTCCTATCTTACCTCTTACACCTTGAGTGTTTCAGTATCCCATCACTTGTCAGGTGAAAAGACACACATCTCCTCTTTGCTATTTCCTCTATGAGATATCGATCTCTCATTCCTTTTATCAAGTGCAACATGAGCAGAAGATAACACGTTTGTGTCTCTTTCAATTTATTCCGATTCAGGGCATAGTGGTTGTTTTTTTTTATCACCCATACTCTAAAGCATACAGCTTTGAGCATTTTCATATCTACAGCTCAGATCGAAGCCTCTTGGAGTGGAAAGCTTTCTGTCAGGTAAGAATGCAGCCACATGATATAGTTTAGCCAGAGGCGGTGTACGGACACTCCATGTCAGTATCATTTAAAGCTGATTATAATGAAAGCACTCGACTGAGAATAACTTGACCCAAGCAATGAAATAGCACACTCTATTTGGAGGATTTCGATTTCTAAACAACTTGAAAGCCCATACATTATGTGAAGAGGTGAAGGTTAATAGATTCAGGCTAATCTGTGATGGATTAAGAGGAAGATGAGATGCATGTTTGATCACATCCAGCTCCATACCTGTACTTAACTTTTCCTCTTTCTGATTCTGGAGGAGGTCTGCAGGTCAGGGGAGGCCATCTGAGGTCATCGGGGATCAATCCAAGTGTCAGTTACAAGGCAGCCTCTCCAACCACTCCTCCACCCTGCTTTTATTTAACAACTGCAATGGGAACATTAAGGGGAGTAATTTCCCTGTGAACATTTTATTCTGATAACAGCTGATCCTGAGAGGAGAAAGGTTTTTACTGCACTAACACTTCAATACAGTCAATTTATTTCATTCAGTGAGTCAGAGGCAGTTTTATGAAAAATTCCATCCTACAAAAGTCTCGACCTTCACCTCCTACATTAAGTATTCAGTATTGGTCCAGATGAATAAATCAACTGAATGCTGAATGTAGACTGTGTATTTCTATTAAAAAACTGGTAGGCCTTTATTTGGACTCTTTACACTGCATGTGAAGCTGCACTTTGCTATGCTGACTGCAACAACTCTACAGTACAGTATGTCTCTGCAACAAGCTCTCTCTTATCATTTAGTGAATGTAATTAGTTTGTGTTATCTTGATTATAGTTTGTACAAGGAACTGTCATTTTGTGTTGACTCTGGCAGCCCTTGTGGACAAAAGGACTTCTGAGCACCAGGTTCCCTTAAAAAAAACCTTTTACTGTAGTGCCGCAGTATCTGATAGTCAGATGGATGGGGTCAACAAACACCAAACTCTTAACCAGGAGATCAGTGTTGACCGGTGTTTTGTTTTGCAAGTTACATTAGTGACCTTGGCATGTGATGATTGTCACGTTTTTAGTGATTTTTTTTTACGTGTTTTCCGTAACTGTGTTTCATTGTTTCCATACGTATTTTACTTAGTTGAGGTACTTATTTTAAGCCCAACCATAATGTTTTTCCTAAACCTAACTAAGTGGTTTTGTTGTCCGAACCTAACTGCAGATGCTACCGTAGATTAGTTGCGTGATGTACAAATGACACGCGGATAGCAGCATAGAAATGACAAGTAAAAAGGCTAAAATGCATCTTAATGACACAGAATGTCCATGTAATGTTGTGGTATTTATACACCTCACAGAACCGGTTGAGTACCTCTAAATTTAACATTATTCATTCCAAAATATCAGACAAATTCAGTTGTCCTCTAAATAAATACTCTTATTATAGTAACAAAGCAATAGTAATACTCTTGATGCAATACTCTCATTGAAGCTCATACTGATGTAATTCTATGGTTCACTCTGTTGTGGGACACTTTGGGACGCATTTACATTTAAAACAGCAGCAAAATCCCCAAGGAATTACATAGAAACATGTCAAGAAGTTGAAAATGAATATAAAATATAACTGCAGGTTTCACAGGTTGTGGTCAGAGAAGAAACTTCTAAACCCATCAAGTAGAGACATCTAAAGCCATGGCGCTAGATTAAAGGGATGAGCACTCAAGCTAAAAAGTGGGGTGAGGCTTCTCCATGGACTGGCATTTCAAACATCTCCTCCCGGAGATATACGGGGCAATCAAACAGTTGTGGGCTGAATATGTCACATTCTATATTTAGAGAGCTTGTGATGAGAGAGGTGCGGCATGTGGAGCCTGCAGCAGTCTCTGAATGAGACCACTGAGGATGATCGCTGATATGATTCAAGACATTAACTGCATTTGTGTCCCATGACGAGGAAATGATTTTACTTTTAATTTTCATGTTTGATTTCTGTCTTTTAAAATAACCTCATTAAGAAGGAAACATCATGAGGTGCAACCATAATAAGATGTACAATAAAAGTTGCAAATGCATATGAGTGATATCTCATTACTGGGTTGCTGGTTGATGATTAAACTGTTTTTCTGGTACACTGTAAAAGTATTTGCATGACACCAGTGCAGAATGATGATTGCTGCTATAATGCTGCAATACCTTTCTGTGCAGTGAAGAACTCTGCTCTACTTGAGCATGTGACGTCCACTTTTCTAAAGTATTTGCAACTGGCAGTCAAAGCCGTCATCTCAAATCAAAATGAGAGATCACAGGATTCAAGTGAACAACCACAGGCGTCTAGGTCATAAACCGAGGTTTACAGTTAGCATGTGCACCAATTCAAAATGAGTATATGGGAATATGGGTTTTGTTTTCACCCAAAGATGACAGCAGAGGATTTCTTAAGTTTGCTATGACAGTGCCTTCTTTTAAAAGCACACTCAAAACATTATTTTTTTGCAAGCTTCTAGTTGTGTTAAATGAGTGGTTAATGGGTGATCTTTTTTTTTTTTTTTTTGAAGCGCATTGAGGCTACACCTGTCCTACGAAATGTGCTATATAAATAAAATTAGGTTGAGTCCACTGATTAATAATCCTTTTTGGTTGACCCCCCCACAGTTAGAATATGATACCAAATGTTGTCACACAAAACATTACATGTGCCATAGAGCTTCTGGGCATGTATTGTTGGATCTGTAGTTTTGGACTGTGTAGACTCAGCTGGTGACCAACCATCCATAAAACATCTGTAGTGGAAAACATCCCAGCAAACAAATGTGGACCAGAGGTGAAAAAAAGGCAAAAAATGACAGGGTAAATGGGTCAAACACAAGCCACTTTGTTACACTGACAGTATTAAACTGACACAAGCATGTGCAGCCACTGAGCGAAGGTGCGAACAGCCTGGAGAGAGGGGCACCAAACATTCCTCACCTACCCCATTCCTGACTCGTCTATCTGGGGTCAAAACTGTCCCAGCAGCACTTTGAACTTGGCTGGGCCTCTCTCATGAGCTATAGAAAGATCTGAGGTCATAGAGGAGGCATTTACTGTATATTCTATACCAGGGATAGGAAATAAAGGCATGCCTGAGAACCATGGGTGGTATCTGCAGTATATGTTTTCAGTCTATCCAAAGACCGCAGCGGGGAATATCATTGCATTTTCCTCTCTGGTTGAGAGGTTAGATTCTTTTATAATATAAACCTGCTGACCTGCAGATATCCGTGGTATGTGACTGTCCCCCTGCTTACAAATTGTACAATTACACACAGTAGGAGTCTGTGAGGTTTGTGATGTTCATATAACTACTGTGCAACGCTGGTAACAATCTGAATCTATTTAACCCTAGAACACTAACGTTAAAATAAGTCACACCATCACTAACGTTGGGTATATTTTACCCAATACAATATCCTTGATAAAAAGCAGTTTTATCAATTCGGGTAAATTCCACCCGTAAAATATGTTACTCTCTATCACTAAAGTCGGGTGAAAATCACCCGAACGCATGCCTCTTGAAAAAACCATAGATGGGAGGAGGGAAACAAACATACAATTAATAACATCAGTAAGCAGCCTGAAGCTACCCAAGGACCCATGAAACTCAGACAATGGCAACACAATGAAAATCACATAACAAGAATTGTGTGGGTGAAAATCACCCGACGTTAGTGTTCTAGGGTTAAATTGCAGCAACATCTTTAGCATGTTTGGTAGATTTTGCATTTACAATTCACAAGTTATACATAGATTGTGTCCACTGGCCCAGCATACAACATTGTCCTGGTTAAAGATGCTATTGCTAACAGTGAAAACGTTCAGCTTCTAGATGTCGCATTCTCCCTCCCCCGTTCTATTGCATTCACTTCTTCCACCTTTCTAAAAGACCTGTGGATGTATTATTTTTTCTAAATGATTTGTCTACTCTAATGTGATCAGTAACACCATTAAACACAGACTGCTTGATCTTATGTCTTCTACATTACCATCACATTTAAAAAAAAAAAATGCTTAAGCAAACTTAATATAACCAACCATATATCTCTTGGTGGAATATCTGTTTCTGGAAGATTAGATTCCCGCCATTATGTCATTGATCAGATAGAAAATCTGCTGGTTTTCAGCCTGCTAAATACAATTGTTATAGTTTGATATCAACCTGTGATAATCTAATAAAACAAAGAGTAAGAAACACATTTATTTATGTGAAATTATTTGCATATATTTGCATACATCGTGCTGTGTGCCACGACTGAGGTTGATTTATTGTCCAATAGTGGCTTGTTTTCACACACTGACCTCCAAGACACCAGCAGCAGCAGTAAATCTAGTCCTGCTATGCTGATCTTTATGATGAAGATGCTATTCAGGCTGTATAGACGAGAGTTCATGCATAGTACAAACAATGAGTGCTGAGAAACCTTGGCTTTGAGAGCAGAGCTCTCTTTCTAATTAAACTGGATGGATGACTCGACTGTTTTCAAAGGAAATGTCACTGAAGAATATAATGAGTTAACAGTCTGTGGTAGAGATACGAAGCATGTTATTATGAAAGGAAAGGGACAGAGTTCGGATTTTATTCATCACTTCATGTCTGAATTCATTTTGAGAAAGCTCTTACTCTTCATCCGATCTGACTATTATCAGGCTATTGAGTTGCTGTTATCGACACACATCTATCCCAAGTTGGTGGGCTAGTAGGGTCCTACTAAACTAATAGGCTGTTATCTATCTATTAACCTATGTTGTGAAAATCAAAATAAAACTGAAAAGACACAGTTCCAAACCCTCCAACCCACAGTGGACTTTCTCACCCTTTATACTACATGTTGTGAAGAGGTGATAATACCTACTAGTGGGTGTAGTAGGCCCCTACAGACCCACATCTATGGCGCTTACAGCGACTGATAACAGCTTGACAATGGACTAATCGGTTGTACTCTTCTGTAAAACTGCTGATCAGTGGATTAAACTAGTAAAAAGAAAACAAAATCTTATTACAAGTTTCTTTCTTCAAACTGGCCTTTCTTATACAATCTTATTTTGTAAAATGAATAATGGCAATAAAAAAATAGCAATAATAGTGAACACTGATAATCTGGGTTCACAGACCCGGTGCTAGCAATATAAAATGTCTTTTTGAGACTCATAAAAAATTCAGAAAAACATATATTCATATTTTTCCATTACACAGGAACTCTGTTTTGAAAATATGTTCGGCTTCTTATCTAAGAGATGCTCTTCCACTTCCTATGAGTCTCCAGATGGAGCTTCACCTCTTCAGCCTGCATGAAGAAGGAAGAGGAAAGAATGTGTCGCCACTGTGGCTGAGGCAACTCTCCAAACTAAATCTTCATGGTGAATGTTACCCACTGCTGCAGGAATCCAAACAGGAACAGCCTGACCTGGGCAGGGCAGGCACAGTGAGCGGGCCAGAAAGGAAATGACTGAGACCGGCCTCGGGGTGCGGCGGGTTCAGTGCCCAGTAGTCTCCGGCCTCACTGGCATCACAAGGCGAGAGCATGTTGAATGGGAAGATTCTTTGTTAGTGTTTCAAAACACAGTGGCTGACTGAAACTTACTGTGAAGGGAAAATGTAATAGTTGTGACTTTTAAATGTTTTCACATCTAAGGTGAGATTTGAATACCTGTTTACCTTCTGTTGCTGGTTGAGTCAACTATTAGTTTAATTCAGTCAGATATTTGGTGATTGGCTCTGTTCATTTATAAGCACAGGGGCAGTCGTGACCGGCAGGTTAAATCTGAAGAAGCAGCGCTTGTCCCTCCCTCATTAACACCATGGAGGTGCCCTTGAGCAAGGGTTAACACCACCAGCTCCAAGAGAGGTGCAGAGGGGAGAGAACATCAGACTGGGGGGTGTAAAGACAGCTTCCAGGTGTGAATGTGATCAAAAAGAGAGTATTGCTGTCAGTGAACCTCTAATGAATTAATAAATAATAAAAAAAAAAAAAAAAGCCACAGGGGTGCCCCACGTTGTGAGTCTTTGATATTATATAATACATTTCCATTATGTCATTTGTATTCATGCACATTTACAAGGTCATAATATCATATTGGTATTTCTTTTATTCTCAGTTTGGGAAGAGGTCCTCTGACTGAGCCGACAGTAAGGACTTTTGACCTCCCCTGTCACACAGTTTTTATGCTGTCTAAATAGGTGCAAAAACATATTTAAAAGAATTAAATACTATACAGCATTTAGAGAGAAGCAGTTGTAAACCTATGAGCATCAGATGGCAGCAAAGTCAACAATACCACAGTGGTTCAACACACAAAGTTCAACACATGAAGAGGAGGCTGGGTAGTGGATTTAGTTGCAGATTTGGCATGACGGCATCAGCAGAGTAACATACTGAGAACTGTCAGTCTATACACTTGCATGTAGGCAGTTTAATTGGCTGTTGCCATAGTAAGCTGATAGTTGATCAAGCAGCTAATGCTAATTGGAACAGCTGATGCTGATCAGTGAAGACAAAGTGTAAGAATACACCCTCCAACTTTAACTGAATGTTATTATTATTAAATAAATGGCATTGTGGTAGAGGAACTGCAGTGTACAGTTATGCTACACAACAGAACAGTCTTCTCCAGTATGAGCACATATCCTCCATAAACAGGAAAACAGTGCCACCCAGAGAATTTCAAACAGAAAATCTAACTAAAACCACATCACATTATTGGCCACGCAGTGACTAAAGCCTGAGGTTTCCATCCTCAAATTAGTACCGTCTGTTTCTTTTGAAACCTTGTATTTACAGCTGCAGATAAAAATATCCTGTCCAACGCTGATAGCCGTTGTGGAATTCAAAACGTCCTCTCAGACCGTGAAGACTAAATGAGCTTGTCAGTGCTACGTGGCAGAGTCAAGTCATTACAGCATTGTTCTTGTTGGAGCTGAACCAACTCACTGAAGATGCTTCAGTAGAAGCATAGGTTTATTACAACTATCAGGTTACTTTCGTTGCATCACTGGAGCTCTGAGATGATTTTAAAACAGCTACTCTGCTGCCCTCTAGTGGCTCTTTCATAGGAGCACCATGAAGGAAAGGATATGATTTGAAAGGTCAGCAAGCATGTTGAAAGAAGAAGAAGAAGAAGATATTCCTTTATTAGTCCCACGAGGGGAAATTCAATTTTTTCACTCTGTTGTTAACTTATACACGGTACATGCAGACCCGAACACACACATGCACAAACATGCAACAATGGAGAGATGTCAGAGTGATGGGGCTGCTCCTGACAAGCGCCCCGAGCAGTTGGGGGTTTGGTGCCTTGCTCAGGGGCACCTCGGCAGTGCCCAAGAGGTAAACTGGCACCTCTCCAGCTACCAGTTCACACTCAGTTCTTGGTCCATGTCGGGACTTGAACGGGTGACCCTCCGGTTCCCAAGCCAACTCCCTACAGACTGAGCTAATAAGACCAGATCAGACTTTAGTCTTTGAGGTCATCTTTCAGAAGCAAAGGCAGAGGCAGCGCTGCAAAGCCTAAAATAATAAAAAAAAATAATAATAAAAATAAAACACAAAAAATGGAGGATGTCAGGGTCAGTGGTTTGATGAACAAAGTGTTTGACTTTGACTGCAGAGACTGTAGTTTGTATTCTGTCTCCAACAGCCAACATTACTTCTTCAGCTATTACCACAAACCTTCCCTTACCTCAACAAAGGAGTCAAGGTCCAATCTTAGAAGTGCAGTTGTTTTGGAAGGAAACGGCAAATGGCTATTTGTTTTTTAGGATCGCAGGGATACGCTGAAATCACCAAATGCAATATTTTTTTAAATGACACTCATCATCTCATCAATTTAGATGTTATATTTTCATATCAAAATGTCCCAAAATTCAAAGTTTAAAAGGACATCATGCTCATTTCCAGGTCCATACTTATTTTTTGGGTTTCTACAAGAATGGGTTTACATACTTTAATGTGTGAATATACCTGTATTCACCCTGAAACACTAAATTCAAGCGGCCATCTCTTTAAGCCCTCTCCTGAAAAACCCCAGTCTGCTCTGATTGTTTTGTGTGATAACTATGGTGCACCTTTGCAAAGGAATCTCTCAAGCTGTGGTCAATATATTCTAATGAGCCAAATCTAAACGGCTTCTTGAATCACATGTTTTCTGATCAAGGCAGCCCACAAAAAATTGACTGGGTTGTCTTATTTCACTGTTTGTAGGTTGGTCAGTACTCCAGACACAAACATGTATGTACACAATTAACAAAAAAGTGAGTTTCATATGTCCACTTTAAAATTGTATTGTAGACAAGATAGAAAAGACAGTGGGACCCAGCACAGTGGCAAAATGAAATCATTCAATTTTAAACTGAAAAATTTATTCACAAAAAGCCTAAATACTTAATAAGTACAAAACACTGCTTCAGTGTGTCAGAAGTGTATTGTTTCATAATCCATAACACACATCTGGGGGTCGGACACAGTGATGTGTGATTCAGTCAAGTGATGATGTATGTATGTAGGTATCCCATCAAAGTAACTACTCTCTATCAGTATTAAATACTCTTGTATATTGTGCCTTCTTATTTGAGCAGATGAATTATTCAGTAGTTCTGCTCTGCTCCCAACATTTCCAAACATAAGTAATGAAGTTTATTTATCATGCAGAAATTTTAAATGCCTATTATCATGTATGTGACACTTGTTATCACATTTGTATGGATATATAGCATATGAGGCTGTAGCTGCGAGTGTTTTCCACTGTGTAAACACTGGGGGGAGCAAAAGGAGCAGAGAAAAAAAACATTGATTGAGAAGAGAGTAGTGGCTGGGATTTAAACTGTGCTACATAATTTAGGTGAACACTCAACTTTAGAATTACAATAACAGCTTATAAATAGATTTACCGTACCCTTCATAATGTATAAAATGTAGCTGAATTTGACTATATATATATATATATATATATATATATATATATATATATATATATATATATATATATATATATATATATATATATATATATATAGAAAAGTGAAATACAAATCTGAATGCACATAGAATATAGGAAATGTATTCAGTGACGGCGCTACATGTTGCATTACTTGTAATATTAGCCTTATATTTCCCTCAGGCCCCTCAATGTTCCTTCTCTTGTGTATATGTTCAGTCTGAACTGATGAACTGCTGCTTCCCAAGTGTCTACCTAAATATAAGACTGCAGAAATAACTGCTGTGTGTTTTTCACCAGCGCTCCATCTATCTGCACCAAATCACTTTAGTGATGGAGTGTTTCTTGCACTTGTGGGATCGTTTCCATAGCAACCACCTAGATGTGGGAAGTCGTGTCTCAGACCTGCACGCACATGCGCACTCGTAACTCCCAGCATACCTCACACACAGTATGAGTGGAACGCTTGAGTTCTGTCTCTCATGTGGATGTCTGACTCAACGGTCTTGAAATTAGTGGACTAATATGTGCACAATGATGATGTTGTTTAGTGACCTGTAAGAGGTAACAGTTACAGAAATAACCTGCTGACATGGTGCAAAAAGTGTTGAAGTAAAAGAGGACAACAGTAAGGATTTCAATATTATAATGATCAATGTCACATTCTAGATCACCCATCCATCTGCATCTGTCATGGGGGTGCTGGAACATTGCCATTTTCAAAAAAGAAAAGGTCTGAAGGGCTCAGAGGTTCAAACTGGTGTAAAGAAGGTGCTGTTTGCTGGAGAACACTAAGGTTCACAAAAGAAGAAAGGTTCAAGGCAAGTTAAAAAACCTTTAATCAGATGGCTATTTCATTGTTGCTATAATAATAATGCTTAAAAAGACAGACAACCATCATCACGAACAGCCTTCTGCAGGGTGCAGCTCTCAGCACACAGTTTCCCCTTTAGTAAAATCAAGATGATAGCAAACACCTGACAATAAGCAACACCTGAGCAAGAAGCCAATTAACACAGAGGGGACAAATACAGGGTATAACCACTGGGTGGCTCTACAGCCTGTCTAGAAGGAAAATTCATTCATTCATTCATTCATCGTCAACCGCTTATCCCGTTAGGGGTCGCGGGGGGGCTGGAGCCGATACCAGCTGGCATTGGGCGAAGGCGGGGTTCACCCTGGACAGGTCACCAGTCCATCGCAGGACACATAGAGACAGACAACATATAGACAGACAACCATTCACACTCACATCCACACCTATGGGCAATTTAGAGTCTAGAAGGAAAATAATGGGAACAAATAAAGAAAACATGAATGTACAGACATCAAGAATAAGAGTTAGGAAGAAAATATATGAGAATTTGCAGAAATGGCACCAGACCACATGTATCTGAACAACTATACTGTAAAGAAAAAGTTTCTATCTGCAATAACAATTTCAGTCAGTCGTCACCCTGAATGTTCTTTTTTGATGGTTTTCAGGCCTTCAGCCATAAAGTTGTCTGGATTGCTGTTATATGCACTTTGTAGAAGTGCTTAGCCACAAGGTAATCCAAATTAGCTTTTCTTTTTTTTAGAGTGTGTTTTTCCATTTTTGTTATTTAGAGAGAGTGTTGAAAGGGGGAGACAGATGGGATGACATGCAGCAAAGGGCTCAAACAGGATTCAAACCCAGGCTGCTGGTGACAAGGACTCAGCCTTGGTACATGGGGTGCCTGAGCTATAACAGTGCCCCCAAATTTCTTTTCTGATTGTATATTTGTGTTCAGATCCTTTTATTGCAATCGTGATCTGCAGAAAATTGCCAAATGTTGCAACAAACACATTTTTTAGGGGGTAAGGGGTACTTCAAAATGGGCACATTATTGGAAAAAAAAAAAAAAAAAACACTGTTCTACACCATTACAAAGATATCATCATAGCACTGGTCAGTGCTACAGAAATGAGTCTTAAAACCCAGAAATGAACACTTCCGTTTTTTTGAATAGGTTAAGTTAGATGTCTGAAGACAGGTCTGTGGTTAATACAAGCTTAAGGGATTTTAAAGTTTTATTCTAAGACATAAAAGACATCAGTAAATATCTTACTCCTGAATTTTGAAGCTTTAATATGTCTTTAAATAGGCGGTTGCTAACAAGTGGCTAATTGAGACAATAAAACAATTTGTCCGCTTTCACAGCCTCGTTGTTTATACTGGCACTCATGCGACCATGGTGTAGTTCGTTTATAGCCGTTTATAACGTTTGTTTTTTACGTCTGGTGATTGCATTGCGACTGTACCATGTAAGTTTCATATCAGCTTATTTTCTCCAAATATCCAAAATCCAATGGAAAAATCATATTTGCTTTTTGCTGAGAGAACCCATAATAATATGAACTAGGTAGGCTGGCCTACAAAAGTATCCCTGGAGCACTCTGTAGCCTTCCAAAACCAATACCACAATGAAATAGCTTTTTTCAACAATTCTGTCTCTGCATCCACAAAACAAAACAAAAGTATATCTAAGAAAGTGGCCATAATCAGGCTAAACATGCTTTGCTCTCACGGTATTAAAATCAGTCTCTACAATCCAACATTAACACCCTGGTAGATGTTTTTATCTAAACTGCTCCAATGACCTCGAATGATCATAGCATGGCTGGAACTAGGGAGCAAACACAGTCTCCAGTGCTCACAGTGCCATGTTCTACCTACGCAGCTAAACAGGGCCACCAAGAACACTGTGTGATGAAAAATGCATCATTTACACCCACAGAGTGTCTTCTCTCTTGTCTCTCTGTTCATGCAGTTTTCTGACATGAAGCTTTCTCCTCTGGGAGACGAGAAACTAGAAATACTTCGACCTCCTTGTGTCAAAGCCCTCCTGCCTCACAGGGTGAGGCTCTCTGGTGGCCCGGCTGACAGTGACAAACTGACAATGGCTGAATGCTCCACTTCACATCTCTAACCTTTTTCTGAGAATGCATCTTTTGTTTTTTTATTCTCTGTTGAGCCGGAGAGAGAGGGGGCAGAGGTTGACTGAAAAAAATAACTTTTAGCCCTCCAAGGACTTTTTACATGAAAACTTATGGTTGATACAATGGACAGGTCACAGGTACAGGACAGCGTGTTGCTCAAGGACACTGAACAGGGCTCACTAAGTAGCCAACAAAACAGAAACAGAAACTAAAGTTGATTTATGACCTTGATGTTTTCTGACTGAGATACTGTTTGGATATTTTTGGACCCCTGCAATATATTTTTTGTTGGCTGTTGTGATGGCAATGCTGGTCAGTCTATCTGTCCACCGCTGAAATATCTCAATAAACCTTTCCTTCCTCTGGCTCCATCATTAGATCAAAATCTAAATGCGTCCATACTTTGGTTCACCACCTCCTAAACTAATGACATTGGCCATCAGCCTCAGCTGTGGTCTACTTGTAGATGGCATGCTAACATGCTGAACTGAGAGAATAAACATGGTAAACATACCTGCTATACAGCATATTACAATTATTGTTGGGAGCATGTTAGCATGCTGACGTTAACTTTAAGTACAACACTGGCAGCAACCTCTGGTTCAGAGAAATGCCTTAAACTTGCGTTCTTTCTAACAGCCAGCAGGGTGCTGCAAATATAAGTCTAACTGTATAGAAGTCTATGAGGTAAAGAGCCTACTTCCCACTTGATTTATTAAATCAGTAAACATTGTAAATATGAGTTTATGGTCTCACTTGCTAGTTTCAAGTCATCTTAATACAGCATGATGTTCATTTAGTAAATTGGTCCCATTTAGAGTCAAATGGCGTCACACATCTTGGCACCACTTTATATTTGGCATCAAAACCACTATAATTAGGAAAAAACGCATGGTTAGGCTTAAAACTACTACGTTTGTACAGTAAAAATGACAGTGAACATTTGACACAAACAAACAGCTGATTGTATCATGACACACGGGACACAGCAGCGGTCCCCTGGATGAAAGCCTTTTGCTTGTTGGACCCATCAACCACCCTTTCCGCTCTTCTCTGTCTCTTTCACTGTATGAACCACGTCACCACACTCCAGACACTGTCTTGGAGCAGTTACTGTTATGGTTTTACATTATAGTTAATGGAATGCCCAGTGTGTCTTATATCAGCACTAAAGGGTGCGATGCGCAGCGGTACCAAATTCCGACAGCTGTGACAAAGCCATGCTATTTAATGTACTGGAAATGAGAGTGAGCTGGAAAACTTTATGGCGTGGCTACGTTATGATTGACAGGTCGCTACCACAGTGTTATTCGATCTGGGTAATGTCCCTGTTATTGTCTTAAAACTTTATCTCTTTCACAGTGTGTTTTCAGTTCATTAAAGTTAATCTTAACATTTTGGTCGCCAAACAATGTCTTATTCAGTGTTTGGCTGTACTTGGCTTGACTCTCTCATGTCAGTTCTGGTTGCGAAAAAACGAGATGGCAATGGTCAAAAACCAAGATGCCGACAGTTAAAATGTTCGCTTCTTATACAGTCTATGGTACAGCCTCACAGAGCTGCTAGCATGGCTGGAGACCCTTTAACATTTTGTAAATCTGTTGTGCAGGACTCTTATAAAGTATACAGTATATGTGTCTTCATTAATGTTGTTGCTGTGTGTATCCCTAGTTAGAAGTGCCAGCTTCCACACAAAATATTTGATGTCTTCCTCCTTGCAGGACTTTTAAAACCTTGTATATGTTTTCAACTTGACTATAATATATCTGACAGTACAGTCCCTTCATCTGGCTTTTGGGATGTCAAGTACTTTTCTTTCAGCAGCATGAGTTCAAGATAGGTGTGAGATAATGAGACAGGACACCATTTGGCAGCCTGCTGTCACCACTTTACACAGATGTTTTGACAGAAATGCCTCCTTCCAGGAACTGCGGGGAAATGCTAAATATGCACCCATGAATAGCAGTTTTGATCTCGAGAAATTAATTGCTTTGTATCGGGCTTGAGATGTGTCAGAATGACCCGCTTGCCGATTTAAACAGCGGCAAACGTGCATGTTTATGTGTGTGGCCCAAAGGAGGATCTCTCATTGTGCAGACTCTGGAGGACAGATTGATAAATTACTTCAAATCTGCAGCTAAAATATGCAAATACTTCAATTTTTTTTTTCTTTCACCAGCTCTGATGGTCTTGGATACATTTGAAAAAGCATCAGCTGAAATAGCATGTTTATTTTCTGAATCACATTTTATTCTGGACCATGTGGGTACGTACTACATTTGTCAGAGCTGTCATGACAGTACATTAATCTTGTGTCATTCACATGAAAATATTCTAGTTTTGGAGGTGTAGCAAATGGGCTGAGCCACTGGTACCATGATGGAAGATACTCATATCTTCACAACAAGATACGACAATACAGACAGGAAAGCTGACATGACTGGTGTGTGCGATGCCTCGAGATGCCTCAAAGGCACATTGTGCACAATGGTACAGACACAGGTGTGGCATTGCATGTCTTCTTTTAATGAACTGTCAGTTCACATTGCTGTGTGTTTCATCCAAGATTAGATAGGAGAAATCCTCCAATTAAATCAAATATGAATAGTGATTCGGAATTGAACACAGCTTGTAATGTGAATGCACACAACCTCATTCGTAGTGAGAACCAGCTTCACTTCACAAAAGGAGGCAATGTCCATTTAAACACAATTCTTGTTGTAAAATGTGATTTCTTTTTCCTTTTGAGCGCTGCTGTATTTCAAGTGACATCTCAAGAAAACCTAATTAATGCTTGAATTACGACTCTACAGATTTCATGGTATCCAAGAGAAAAAGGTCCGGGGGGAACTGCGACTGCCGGTAATTTAGCTTGTCTATCACAGCGCTTTCATCACCTCCCTCTT
This sequence comes from Pterois miles, assembly GCA_947000775.1. Classification (NCBI taxonomy): domain Eukaryota; kingdom Metazoa; phylum Chordata; class Actinopteri; order Perciformes; family Scorpaenidae; genus Pterois; species Pterois miles. The sequence continues at coordinate 9,087,942 of CAMQGK010000193.1, forward strand.
ACCAGCATCCTGCCTCTCCACTGAGGGTAGAAGCTGGCACTGATGAATGAGATAAAATAACATTTGGACAGTACAAAGTCGGCAGCAGGGCCTCCCCTCCTGCTCTCCTCCTCTTGGGACTGGGGAGAATAATAACAGAAGTGGAGATAGTGAGAATGAGGGAGAAAGAGAGAAAGGAGGCAAAGGAAGAATTGGAATCCAATGTTAGTCTTTCAGAGAGGACAAAGAAAACAGAGAGTGAGAGTGACCACAGGGACAGACAGAAAATACAAGAGAAAATGATTCATAATGACAGATATATATACAGTACAGACCAAAAGTTTGGACACACCTTCTCATTCAAAGAGTTTTCTTTATTTTCATGACTATGAAAATTGTAGATTCACACTGAAGGCATCAAAACTACAATTAACACATTGGAATTATATACTTAAAAAAAAAGTAAAAAAAAAAAAAAAAAATTTTTAATATTGTTTTTTTTAAAAAAAGCCTCTTTTTTTTTTATTAATTTTTCAAAAAATTCCCTTTTTTTTATGGAGTTAAAAAAACCCCCCCCTAAAAGGTTTCCAAAAATTTTGAGGGGTTCCAAGAGGTTTTTAACTTTTGGGGGCTTTTTCCCCTCCCCTTGGGGGCCCCCCCCCCCAAAAAACATGGGTGGGGTTGGTTGGGGGGGGGGGGGGGGGGGGCCCTGAAAAAAAACCCCCAAAAAAGGGGGGGGGGGTGGGGGGGTTTTTTAAAAAAAAAAAAGAAAAAAAAAAAAAGGGAAAGAGGGGGGGGGAGAGGGGGGGGGAGGAAGGGGGGAAAAGTATCAATTCAAAAAAAAAAAAACCCCCAAACCCACAAAAAAACCCCCCCACAACAACACCCCCCCCCCCACTCAGGGGGGAAGGGGAAGGGGAAAGAGGTCTCCCATCACCTTTCGGGAAAAAAAGGGGGGAGAAAAAAAAATCAAAAATACAAAAAAAAAAAAAAAATATAATATAAAAAAAAAAAAATAAAAAAAAATAAATAAAAAAAAATAAATAAATAAATATTAATTAAAAAAAAAATTAAAAAAAAAAAAAAAAAAAAAAAAAAAAAAAAAAAAAAAAAAAAAAAAAAAAATATTTTTAAAAAAAAAAAAAAAAAAAAAACAAAAATATTTTACGTATTCTCAAAAATCACATGAAAAGATCAAAACAAGTACTGCCTGTGCCAAATGTGGCTTATTCCAGTAATTTCCACAGGGTAGTTGTACAGGGGTACATCTGTAGCTATCAAGGAGTGTGTAGAGATTTTAATAATATAATAAAAAATTCAAACAGTGATTCATCGATTAGAGCCACGAGTCAGTCACTCACAAACTCTGACCAAACATTCAGATCACATACATGAATTAATGATTAATTAATATTCTGTCACTGTAATGCCTATTACCACTTTCACCTTAAATGTTTTCAGAGCAATCTTGTTTAGCTGTTAAATGAGATAGCTTGTGGCCTGGCAGCCATGTTGAGGTCCCTTGAGAAAATAAAAAGCACCGCCCACCAGCCGGAGCACAATTACAATATACTGAAAATTTATTATGGATTTTTTTGCCCAATCATGCCAAAAATAGTTGCTTTAGTGAGCTTGAGAGGTGAGCAGTTTTTCCTGTATTCAGTCTTCATGTAAGCTGCAGTAACTCTCAGCAAGAAAGTGAATACGTGCAGTTCCCAAAATGTTGCACTATTCCTTTAAATAATTTGACATGCAAGGTATAATTTCCAGTTACCATAGCATATTGTTTTCACTTTGTGTGTCTGTATGTGTGACATTGTGGCAGCATGTGGTCCTGGAGGCACCGACTGTAGCAAAAACTATTGCAGAGGTTCTGCGTACTACGTCTACGTAGTCTAGTGTCTACGGACAGATTTTAATCACCGCGATAGCGTCACAACCGTGTAAGATACAGTCATGAAGATTTACAGGTGTGTAGTTAGGATTAAAATGAAGGATGAGTTGGGTGTGGTCTGAGCAAGGGCGCCAGACATAGGAGGGTAGGAAGTGTGGAAGGGGGTTACTTCCCCTGGCTCGATTTGGCATCACAGCTTGAGTGAGGCGACGCAGCATGGTCTCTAGTTAGTTCATGCCTACACCTTTTTTGGTCACTGTTATAAGCTCGTTTTGACTCATTATTTTGTGGCTGTATAAAATATCCATTTTTTCAGCCTGATTTTCACTAATTTGACCTTACAGACTGAAATAAGGATTGATCAATCAAATATAAAGACAACCAAATTTGGGGTGAACCATGGTCAAACACCATATTAGATTACTTTGAATAAATATGATATTCAATTTCATCTACACACCACAAATAACAGCATCATCAGGTTAATATAAATATTTCGAACACTGGGTAGCAGGCAATGCTTTACAGCTTAGACAAATGGATTTATGTTTGTATTTATTTTGCTCCTGTGTTCATGTCAAAAACATCAGGGTATAACCCACCCAAGCTTTATTGATCCTCCAGCTGCAATTTTATTGATGCTCCATTACTGCATCACATCATCAGTTCCATGTTGCTATTGGAGGAAAAAAAAAATCCAGATATAATGAGTCATCTGCCCAATATGTGCTGCTGAGGAACACTGTGTGCTGCATGAAGCACACCGTGTCAAAGCACCAGCTGTTAATGCATTAAATTTCACCCACTCAAGAAGCCTATATAAAGAATGTGAAAGGAGAAGGAATGGAGGGAAGGTGGACAGACAAAAAAAAATCTGTATATAAAAGGTTTGGGGGAGCAAGGAGGTGTATAGAGATAGGAAGGTGATCAGATAAAGACAGACAGGAGGGGAATGATAAGAGGAATACAGATAAATATACAATTTCAATGATGAAGCAAGCACGACATTTGGAGAAAATATCCAGAAAAAAATATGATGCTACAGGCACAAATAAGCAGGAAGATGTACCAGAAAGCTTTAGTACTCTTGCCTCTAAAAAAATAAGATTTGCTCCACCAGGTTGTGCTGTTGCACTTCAGTCCCAGTCAGTGAAGAAACAGTCTTGACCATATATGGTGAGGAGGAGGAGGAGGAGGAAGATGAGGAGGAGGAAGGGGGGTTCACACAGCAGTTTTCAAAAGATTTACACAGGCAATGAATCTGAAAAAAACAGGACACAGCTGCAATTAAAACCAGACAGCACCCAGCTGAAGACGGCAATAGATCTGAATCAACAGGTCACTGAGACACTATATTAGCATGGGCAAACGCTGACAAAGCAGCGAGTGCACGAGGAAGACGATAACAAAGAGTGCATTTTGTGGCGTTAAGATGGCATTACAATTACACGCAGTAGCCCTAAAATGACCCTAAATGTGCACTTTTGATAAACTGAAATAGATTTACAACATGAACAACAACATTGAAAAACTGTCAAGAAAGGATAAGGATGCCTTGTAATAATGTGCTGCTAAAAGCTGTGAAGTTCATCAAAATTTAATTTGTCTAACAGAACAAGAAGCCTGTTTTGACAAGATTACCCAGATTACTAATTTATCACAGACAAAAACTACAGCCACTCCCAAAACAGGAACTTGTGAGGTCAAAACTGAACATCTGCTTGTTCACAGCAACCCACAGTCTTGTTCAGTATATTTATCATGAATGATTAATGGACCAAAAATGGATCCCTGCATTCAAAATGACAGTGATATTAGGAGATATGTAAAACATCTCCCTCATACTGGGAGCCATTCCAAAGCCTGGAACAGACCTCGTTAATTACATAATGTGTTTCTAAGTAGTGCTTCTTGCTGAACTTCGTATTTGGAGAATGCTAATGAAACAAGCCTCAAAGTTCAAAATCTAATACCGGTAAGTATAATAATGTGTAGATGTAATGCTTGTGATGCATTAATGTGTCAGTTTTTTATGGTTGGTAGTTTTCATTTCTTCTCTGGCCAAATACAGACAACATAACAAACACAGCATACCTAATGCAGCTACTGTGGATGTATTTCTCACCTGTATATAACAACTACAAGAAATGCTGATGGTTTTGCTGTCAGTCCCTGAGAATCTAATATAAACAGTTTCTACCCTGATTAATCATTTTCACTGACATTTGACAGTCATTCAGGAAATAGTCTATCAGAGAACAATATTTCTCTAGTCGCTCTCAAACTGCGACTCATGCTCTTATTCTCTCCGCCTACACATGAATTCTACAGTAGCTGAATACAAGTCTGGCATGTTCTCTGGGGGTGGCTGAAGAGCATTATGGGAGATGTAGGATATTAGTAGACAAGACAGGCTGAAGGAATGTGGCAATAAATGAGGATTGTATCAATAACCCGAACCACAAACTGCATACTACAGGGCAGTTATCAGTAGTTCTTGATATTGAACTTGTACAGTATTCATTATTTATGATGCTTTTAGCTATTAGGACACACTGATAACACCCATCTGGACACTTGATGAGGATTAATTTCACTTTTACAAATGCATTTGTGTGTATCACCCTTTCCATTCCACCCTCTTTTATAGAGGGGTAGGGATGGGAGACAGGGGATGTTCAGGGACAGATAAAAAGTCACCAGTAGATAGAAGTCACATAGACGTGGTGTAGCTCATCACTGTGTTTACTTATTCTGGTCATTAATAAGAAATAAAAATTACAAATCAATTAATCAATAAAGAAAGAGTAAAAAAAGTATAGAACATGGTGAAATAAGTTAAAGATGGTGATGCCCGTACTCACTTTCAGTGTGTTGCATAAATCCTTGCAGCAACTTTTGATTGATAACATTTATTACACAGATTTGGTGCTAAATTTAACCTTTTTTTTAACCAAAAATATCAATAATCCCTCCAAAATAGCACATTTAGACCCCAAGACCTGGAGGAACTTCGTAGAAAAGGCCATGCTGTGACTTGATGTCAAAAACTTTTGAAATTTGTAGATTTCTGCAAGAATTGCATTTGTTGGCAATTGGATGGTGACCACTGCTGGTCACAAAACTGCTCATTGCGATCTAGCAAGGAAAGCCATCCATCCTCTGAATGCTCTATGTCTGTAGTTTGTGGTTGTAAAGATTCTCGAGGCTCTGATTATCCTGGAGGTCACCACAGATCATGGAGTGTTAAGGGAATAATTCAAGGAAACAACTGAAACTGAATTCAAGGAGGAATTAGGAAATTGACTTATTTGCTTTCTTGCCAAGAGCTAGATCACAATGTTGGCATTGCTCTCGTGTTTGTATGCTAAGTACACAACTACAGCTAGCAGCCAGTTAGATTAGCTTAGCATAAGACATGGATACAGGCGGGAAAGAGCTTGCATTGTGGCTCTATCCACAAGACACTAAATACAGTACCAGACTTTCTCAAGTTCATTAGTTAACTTGTTTTATCACATTTGTTTAATCTGTACAAAACCCAAAGAGCCAGGCAAACTATTTTAAACCTGTTTCCAGTGGGGTGAAAGGGACAGGTGCTTGTGCCAGGTCTAAAACAAATGGGAACTTGGTGAAGTAATTTGTCCCTCTTATCCATACAGTCAACAACATGGTGTCTCTGACACACAGCTCATTATCTCTGATGTCCAGTGCAAATATATCAGTGAATCCCCAAAAAAATACAGAAAATACATTTCTATTATTCAACTCCATGACTGCAGACATTGGTGTATTGCATTGTTTTTATTGCATGACATAAATATGCAAAAAATGTCGTCAGCTGAAATGACCAGATACATTATTAGCCATTCGAAAACATTTCAATACTGTGCATCCCTAATTTAGACTATTTCATGCTGTGCTACCACTTAATGCTGATTATAATGCTTCATGCTGCGCAAACTAATGAATTCAGCCCATCTGAAAGCCAATTTAAGGGTAAAACAAAAACCCCCATGTGCTGTTTGTCACAGATGAACCTGGATATTGACTGGCTGGCTACCTGCAGACTCACACAGAGAGGTGGAGAGGGCTGCTGCACAACACAGCACCCATGCTGAGGCCCCCTCTGATGCACACACAAACACCAGACAGAACACACACTGTCCTTCTGGACTCCGACAGCTACAGTATACTTACTGCCATCCCATAATATTACCCCTGTGGGATACTATGAGACTCGCAACCACCCACCTCCAGCAGCTCAGGTTGTAGACACAGGGAGGTGAATCAAGGTGTCCAGAAGGTAGCTACAGAGTTGTGGTCTCCAGGGACAGTGTGCTGATACAATCGACTCCCCCTGTCACTCTCCTGCCCCCACACACACATGCACTACCTGGAGGTCAGGACTGGCTGAGAAATGGTTGCCTTACCCAAGCATGATGTTGATTAAATTAACTCCCACTGTTATACATTCCCTCCCACAAGACATGTCACTCCCACCGGAGAGGGAATTAGACCAGAGAGGGGGAGGGGGGCAGAAATGTGGAACAGAAAGTGACAAGAGAGACAGAGATGGAAACAGAGAGAAGCTTAATCATTTTAAGGATAAGCTGTTTGAGGTATTCGGCCACATTCTCTGCAGCTGAAGCGTCCAGTCAAAGAGAGTCAGTGGAGTTGGTCAGTCAGTACAGAATAAAGTGACATTTCTGAAGGAAGTTGTAGGGCCACTAAAACCAAACCTGCTCCCTAAGTGGTTTGATTACAGATGCCACAAAATATGGAAGTTGCTGTAGGAAATGCTGGCAGCTGGCAGCTCTAGAGGTATGAAAAAAAAAAAACATCAGTCAAATGTGCGCAGGTCGCTCATGTTCACCAGCTCAGCTCGTCTGTGATGTTTTACACCAAAGGGATGAAAGAGGTAAAAGATCTAACGAGGTTGAGCTGAGCTTTTTCTGGATGGAACGTTCTGATCGCTGCTTTTTAGGTGATCGGTTTTAATTTGTGCTTCATTGTTGGGAAACCACAGTCCGTTCTTGATGAGTTAAAGTTTTAATTGGAAGGGATGTGACAGTTTTCCATTGCAAAGCTACTTCAGTGTGATTGAGACGGCCGGTTAAATTCTCTCACCGCAACATTTTATGGGCCAATCATGCAAAACTCTGCTGGGAAACTGGTAACACCCTCGTTGGTGTTAAGTATGTAACAAAAGCTGAACATCTGATACACCTGCAATCAGAGGCCTGAAAAACACACACCTGCCATAAAATTCATTGTACAAATCAGTCAAACCCAGATTGTCTCACCGCTTGAGAACACAGTCATTTACATACATTTACATTTTTGGCAGGAAAAAAAGAGATGCAGTCACAAAACTTTACAGGTATGTAGTTGAGATCAAAATGAGTTTGAGGATGCAGTGGTCCAGTTCTGTAAGTAGGGGGGTACTGAGTGGGGAAGGCCCTTTATGCTCCTGTCGTGGATGGTGTTGATGATCTCTAGCTATATTCTGGATCTATTTGTACAGCACAGTTTTACTGAAAGGATCAGTGTGTAACAATGAGTCATTTATATTTACATAAGGAATGGGCCCTCTCCATGGAGTCCACCATGTTTTGCACTGCCATATTTCTACAGTAGCCCAGAACAGACAAACCAAACACTTAACTTTTCCTGCTTGGGCCAGAGTAGATTTACATTACTTGCTCCTGTTGCTGCTGCTCTCACTCTCTTGCTTCAACATTCACTTCCCATGGACACATGCACAATATGCACTGGCTCAACTCCAAATAGCTAAAGAGAGGGACATTTGTATTTTCACGTCAGCCATTGCAACACCCTTGGCATTGGCTTGGGTGCACCTCACCGCTAGTTACCATCAGATCCTACACACTGGACCTTTTAAAGGATACTGATATATAATCTGTTCTTGTTTCAAATTTGGGTCTCTATTTATAATCTGTAGTATGGACTACCTTGTAAACCCACTGGATGTTATTTCTATGGTGATGGTGATTGCCCTGTGAAATCACTGATATAAAACACTGGTCAAATATACAATCTCAGTGAGTGGCTGTTATCCTGAAGTTGTGCCAAAACATGAATCCATAGAATCTAAAATAAAAAGTTTTCAGAAAGTGCAGCTGTCGCCTGACTTTCAAAGATTGTAACAAAGGCCGGGGTGGCATTTCACTTCATTTCAAGCTAAACACATGATTCATTTTCTACTGAGAACATTATTCAAATGCTCTATGGAGTGGGTGCCAGCGAAATCAGATAAAGTCCTTAATTATATGCTGCGATTTCTGTCTCTCAGCCCACTCTGTTCTTATACAGCAGCAGCAGCAGCAGCAGGGCGAAGTTCTAGTGAGAAAAAAAAATGGTGAGCAACAGATCTTTCAACAACATATTTATCATCTATCATCAGTTTTACATATTTATATACATCCTATGGCATCAGGTGATCAGTCAGTACCTGTTCATGTCTCTGCCCCTACTTTCTTCCGTTGTACTGTATATGAAGAGCTATATCCTTGATATATTTTGTACTTTTACAATCAAAAGCAAATCCAAAGAAGTCGTCAGCAACAGATTCCAACTGTGGCTTTTTTGCGATCCTTTTCTTATCTCTGCGGCAGTGATGCCAGTGCTCTGCAAAGGCTTTCCGAGTGAATCCTCTATAATTAAAAGTGAGGCAGTTCATTTAACAAGTCCCTTTTTTACAGGAGGTCTTTAATGCTACACCATTAGACTCCCGCCACCCACTCTGCACGCTGTAAATACTGACTGTCCCGACTCGCTTGCTCCTCTGTTGTGCACCGTGGTTTCATCGTCCTTTAAAATAATACTTCCCTCTATTTTCTCCTACAACAAAGGATGCCTTCACCCTGACAACCTTCACTGTCTCCGCACTTCTCTGGCTTTCCTTGGACCTTCTGGAGTCTTGAAAGCACATTTCTGTCCTTTGTTTTGTGTAATAGTTCAAATGCAGAAGGATTATCTGTGCTTGAATCTGTCGACATCACAGGTACTTTGATTTCTCACACCTGTTTATGAGAGACTGTTCACTCAAAATAGTATTTTTTTTTTAAATTTAATTTCCACATGCCAGTGCCTCTGACTTTATTTTGCTACCAAGTTTCTGTCACCCTCAAGAGGTTTATGAACCACACGGTCTGTTGCCAATGACACATCTCCATCGGCGATAATAAACATCCTGTAAATACGTTTAAGAAAATTATAATTATTATGAAGGGAGACTGTGAGTTTTAGGAATAGCTCAGAGCCAACATATTAAAGTCCCAGTGATAACTTTATGACAGCTGGTGAACCAGAAGTTCCTTTGCAACCCACCTGTCATGGAGTGACGCCAAGTCAAAGATCAGATTTCCACTGTGCCCCGGCACTTCCAGGAGAGTGAGATTCAATTAAAGCTTAATATCAGCCCACTGAGGAACTCCTAGCAGGTGTACACAGCAGATGAGTGCTTATATCAAACACACACACACACGGTCATCTTCTGTGTCACAGCTGAAATTTGAACTAATGGGTTTCACATTCAAAGTTTGTTTGTGCAAAATGAATGGCTTCTGAAATAACAGAGTTAAAAAAGAAATCTGTTCAGATATAAATAAAAGGAAAATGCATGCTCACTAAGAGATCGTCACGCCTCTTTGGGTAACACTTGAACCGAAGCTAGCCGCAGACAAAGTTGAGCACTGCTGACAGTTCACTGTGTTTCTGGGAGTTGTTCAGTGTCACAAAGGTCTTATCTTTTTTTAAAAAAATGCAACAATTGGAGATGGTGACAGATTATGAGTGAACGCACGGCTGCATTTTCTGCCCGGATGAAACAACTTTAAATGTCAGTTTGGATCAGCACCTTTGTGCCCTTTTTGTCGAGTGGCAACAAGACACACTGCGGGCAATGTGACGTATACAAAGATACATTAAATGTTCTGTTCTGACCAGCTTGGATTTATAGCACAGCTAAGAAAGGGTTCACATTGTCCGGTAGCTCAGTGACTGGATGTGTGTGGGATCGGGAATGGCTCTGCTCAAAGACAGCCAAACACACCTTCTCAGACTCTGAGGGCTAATACTTTGTATTTCAGCCTGGTCTACTAAAAATTACATTCCCATATTGTGCAACTGCGTTGTCAATTACATTTTGAGAGATCACATTTTCTCCCAGATTAGGTTTGTTTTTTGACGTATCACATACATGTTTCTAATTAAAGTCTGTATCAGTCCCCGTAGGAAGGAGGATGAGGTGGGTGGCTGGTCTCAACAAATGGTGCATGAATGACGTCAATTTGCAAGTCATTTTGTGTGCGGATGGGACTGATGAGTCAAATCAGGTGACTGGTGTTTGAGATTGGTGTTCCTGCCCCAAATTGTTATTAAGGGATTTCAAATCTATTTTTTAGTGACATTTGTGATGTGCTTTCTGTACTTATGTTACATGTTTACATATATATTTTACTTAGTTCACATAGATATTTTAAGCCCAACCATGATGTTTTTCCTAACTACATAAGAGGCTGCAGCCATTAATGTAAGACTTGTATCACTATAGGAAACATATCGGGCACTTATTTTTCAGCATTTATTATCCTGAAAATGCTAACCCTAACCCTAAACAGCATATTATTAAGAAAATGACATTATATGCAGGAGTCTTTGAACCGTACAGGTCTGACTGTTTGGCGTAGTAATGTTCCCATTAACAAAACTTAACAATTAACTCAACATTAACATTTATATTTACCATGTCACTTAACATTAACACTTACATTTAACTTGACATTAACACTTACATCTTCTTCTTTGGTTGCATGCAGCTTTGTAAAAAGTCCTCTCTGCTTTTGTATCTCAGCTAGCAGCCCCTCGGCCGTCCTCTCCTTCTCATCTCCAGACAGGTTTCTGTATTTTTCTGCATGTTTTGTCTCAAAGTGACAGTTCAAGTTGTATTGTGAATACAGCCACATGTTTGTTGCAAACTAACCACACAGCTTTACTGTCAACCTCTGCAAAAAAATACTTAGCAGTCCATAACTTATTATGGATGTGCAGCCTCAGCAAGTGACGGTACTTCAAACATCACTCACGTCAATTTATATCAATGTCGCGTGACAGGAAGAAGCACACTAACAATACACAAGCATTTCAAAACTATTTTCTTTACTTTTTTTTAGCTTTGTAAGTAAAATTGTGTGGTTTGTCTCCAGGCAGAACCATTACGAGGGGTGGTTCTGGTCTGTGGTCCATAAAAGAAAAGAGGGAAAAGAAAAGTTTCCTTTATTAGTCTCACAGGGGGCAGAACCATTACAGAGAAAAAAGTAAAGGCAGAAAAAATGTGTCCATCATATAAATGATATAATTTACAAAAAGACAATATTGCAATATTGCACATATGTCGGGAGTGTGTTGTGAATGGATGGAGGGAGGGTTCTGGTCTGTGGGTCCATATAATGCCCAGATCTGTGATACAGAGCAAATGTCCTTAAACTGTTGTGCTATTTATAGGCCTACAGGACTTTCACCTGAGAGAGGTGAGAGCTGAGACGTGTCCCACGTGAAACCAAAAGCAACACATTTATTTTAACCCAAACACGATCTTTTGCTAAACCTAACCAAGTAGTTTTGCTGCCTAAACTTAAACATAATCAAGCATGTTACTTTGAAATGCCAAAAGTGCCGCGAGTTGTTAAAAGTGATATGAAGTGCACTTTTGCTTTAGAAACATTGTGATTCAACGTATCCGTGGTTTGCAGAAACGTACAAGGACAATGTTTTTTTCTGACAACTGGGTTGCGTATTTCTAAACCTGCATTTCTTCAACAAGAGTTGTACAAATGTATGTAAAATACAAATAATCTAAAAATGGACTGACCATTTCTATTGTCTAATGTATTGCTGCCGGTCTTTATATAGGGCAACATATGCTGGTTGGTGCTAGAAAACTTAAAGATAATAAAGAAAGCAGCACTATATTTATGAAGCAAGCAAAAACACACCAAGGAAGTTTACCAAAACCAAGTTCAAACTGAAGGGAAGCAAAACAAAACAGATAAAACCTTCAGTATCACAGCAAGCTGCCACCTACTCTTATATAAAACCTCTTTTTATCAGGTAATCACCTTGAAATCACAATCTTTTATGTCAGAGAGAAAGAAGAACAAATACAGCCAGACAAATCCAAAGATAAAAGTTAAAAATCAACCAGTAGGATGAGACATTTATGTTATATTATTATTATATTATTATACTGAGGCAGCTTTTGCTGGAGACATTTATAAATAAAGATGACAGAATGTAGTTCTCTGTTTGTTGCTAGTGAGAGGGACCAGACTACTTTTTTCATAAAATACACAGTGATGAGTATGATATTCATCTCCTGTAATGAAACACAGAGCACAATAATGAACTGCATCAAGTTGTTTAAAGGTAATGCATGTGATGGATAGCACAGATATGACTTTTATCATCTCAGCCTCGCCTGGAATCTACCACCTGCTCAGGTAAGCGATCCAGACACTAGATACCAAGAATACAAAATAATAACAATAAAAGAGGCAAAATTCAAAATGTCTTCATTACTGCTGAAATCAGTTTACCATATGGGCACACATGCATAACCAAGAGTGCTTTACTCTTAACATGATATAATTTACTGCAGAACTGTTCTACCTCTCCTTCAGCAACGTGGTATTGCCCAATCAGTTGCTACTGAGAGGACCTAATGATGCACATCTGTTATCAATATCACTGACTGAGCAGATGATCCACACCTACGTCACAAACAGCACAGCAACAAAACACCATACGTCACTATAGTAAGGCTAAGCACTTTTAACAGACTATAACACAAATAAAACCAACAAACCTAAATAAGCTAAAGTTCTAATGTCTGCATAACCTGACTGATAAATGAACAGATTTACTGGGACACTGATCTGAAATTACAACACATTCACATCACATAAAAACAGCTTTGTCATGCCCCTTGACATCAACATTAAAACAACTATAGGCAGCCATGTTGTCACTTGAGGATTAGGCTAAAAAAAAAAAAAAAATAATAATAAAACACTTGGTTAGCTTTAGTCAGACCAGTGGGGACTAGTCAGACTGTAGCGTTCGAACTGCAAGTCACTTGGATAAGGAGCGAAACGTCTTCACAGACAAATCTAAGTCCAGTTGCCTTCGATTCAATTGTTGCCAGAATTGGTTAGCTTTAGGGAAGAACAACATGATTGGCTTAAAACATTGATGTTTGTAGAGTGAAAATGACACTGGAAGCAAACAAACAGCTGATTACAACGTGATGGGAACGGCAGTGTCTTGGATGAAAGTGTTGTGTTTGTTGGACCCATCCACCTCCCCTCCATCTTGCCCGTTGTTTTGCTTTCGCACTTTAATCTACGTCAACACACTCCTGGCTCACTTTCTAGTATTTACTGTCACCGCGGATAGGTTTACATTATAGTTAATGGAACGGCCGGTGCGTTTCATACATCACTTAAGAGTGCGGTGTGTAGCGGTACCAAATGATGGCTGATGGCTGGGAATGGGCTTGAAATTAATGCTTTAACACACAAACACACACACACAAACACACCTACACACACACACACACACACACACACACACGAGATGTTATTGCTCTGGGCATCAAAGTCAGGCCTTCCTGTGAACAAGATATAGAAGAGGATATGGAAATAGTATGTTATCATTTGCCAGCAGAGCGAAAGAATCTAAAAAGAAAGAAAGAATCTAGAATATAAGAAAATACAAGATAAAAATTATCAAAAGACATGACTGACATGATGCATGAATATTGATGTAGTCTCTTCAAAATGAGGAACCTTGAAGAGAGAAAGTAACTTATTTTCTGCAGGATAGGCAACTAATTACAATAACTTTTAAACCAAACACTTTATGGGGGTGGCAGTAGCTCAGTCTGTAGGGAGTTGGCTTGGGAACCGGAGGGTCACCGGTTCAAGTCCCGACATGGACCAAAAACTGAGTGTGAACTGGTAGCTGGAGAGGTGCCAGTTTACCTCTTGGGCACTGCCGAGGTGCCCCTGAGCAAGGCACCAAACCCCCAACTGCTCGGGGCGCTTGTCAGGAGCAGCCCCATCACTCTGACATCTCTCTAACAGAGTGTAAATTGAATTTCCCCATTGTGGGACTAATAAAGGTAGATCTTCTTCTTCTTCTTTATTCGTTTTATGACAGTGGTCACTATGGTCACAGGTTTCGTACTGGCTGTTTTAGAGGGCAGGGAAGACATTTTGTGCATGGTGAAATTAACGTATCCTCATCACAGTCTTTTCAAAGTGTCTTCACAGACAACAACTTGGTTAGATTTAGGCAACAAAACCACTTAAACTGCTGTAGTAACTAAAGTCCTGTACTTTTAGCTGCCACTGGCTGCTAATTGGTAGGTATTGTTTAGACACACACTCCGAACAAACACTATTCAAAATGCCAATACCTTGGTGTTTATTTACCAATCATGTCCATCCATGTTTGTCACCGCTAATAAGTTTTAATCTGTAAATTGAGACATAGATAGCACACAGTGTCATTTGATACACACAAACAGCAGCCCACGATCTCATTAGAGCACAACCAAAAACAATGTTTGTTCCTCCTAATCAGCAGCACCTCACTGGCATGTGGTCTATATTAGCTGAGGCTAGCCTCCGCCTATATGCTCTGCCTGGTGTGACGAGACACAATGCACCTTACAAAAATAATATACCACAAATAAAATACATAACTCCTTTTTAGAAAAAGTTAAAATGTATTGAGTAAATAAATCAGCTTAACTTCAAGTTAATGTCTGTTGTCCAATGTGATAGAAAATCAGCTGTTTTTTTTTAACCACGCTAAAGGACCTGTCTGAGGTGACCCTTGGAATTACATTACACAATCTGAAAACCCTGAAATTTGCTTGTTACTCTTGTTGCTCCGTCTAATTCCTATCTTTATTGTATTTTATTTTATTTTTTTATTTTCAAGATATTACCTTATTTCTGTGAGGGATTTTTGCCTGTGTTGTGCCCTTTGTTGCATGGATCTCCTTTATCCTGCAGCCGTTTATATTTATTTTTACTTATGTAATACTCCACTTATATTTCAACTTGTCATGTACCAATCCAGTCAAAATCAATAAAAAATTTGAATTATTAAAAAAAATTGACTCACCCATCCACCACAACCTTCACCCTATACGCTCCATTTGTTGCTCTTTATACTTCCTGCTTCATGATTATGTGGGTTACAGACAAATTGATTTTATAGGATATATACAAATTACAGTGCATAACTTTTTGGAGGTATAACTATGAGCGCTGCATGAGAACAGCCTGAATTACATAATTTATTTCTCTTGACCACATAGGTATTCAATCTTGCTGAGCTTCAAGCTTCTCTCCACATACACTCAGTAAATACCTTTACTACACACACACACAATCAAAATGCTCACAGATTATGTTTTTTCTTTTCCTGCAACACAAAACAATCCGGACAGTCATTGTTAGCACAAATAGCTAAAACATAAAATAGGCATTTTCCTTCAGGTACCAGGCTGGAAAAATCCTCCCCTTTCCAAAATCTAATTTCTTTTCATTGCTTCCAATTGAGGGAACACAATGAACCTGAGCTGAAACCACACAGGAAGCTCAGCAAGGGCTAATTCTGCCTCTGTATTGGACAACTCCATTAACCATAATCCCCTTTGGTGCATCAGAGGTGAATCCAACACACGGCTGCTATTGAGGAGGAATTAGGCTTCGCGTTGAGGGTTTACAGCCCGATGTCACGAGGGGACAGAAAGTTGTTGGTGCATTTTGAACGAGGTGGAGAGGAAGGTGGAGGATGTTCCAGTAGGTGGATGTTAGGAGTGAAATGATTCATGAATGAAAAATGTGACTTAGCACCTCCGCGAAGTGAAAACTTAACAAGATGAATTCTTAATGCCCAAATTCTGAACGTACTCAGTCGCACACATTTAGGCATGCTCATCCAGATTCTTGAAGATGTTTAAGCTGAACATGGAAGGTTATGCATGGAAGCATAATGTCGGCTTAATATTCGAAAAGGTACTTTGAAAAATATTTGAAGCATTAAGAGAAAACTTAACAGCTATGCTCTGCTCTCTTTATCCCTCAAAAATATGTATGTATATGTATGTAAATCTGCAACTAAGGCCGAACATCTGTTCTGGAGTAAACACAGGTCAAAAGGGACATAATCATCTCAGTGTAGCTATTGATCTCAGAGGAAAACATGGAGTAAACACTTCTTCAAACAGCAGAATTGTCTTTTCTTTTGTAAGTGCCATGAAACAAATCAGACATGATACACATGGAATTTGAGATTTAAAAGGCTATTAGAAAATACACAAAAATCCCCCGGAAAAAAAAAAGATCTTCATCTTAATTCAGTATCATAAAGAGCAATGAATGTGTGATAAATCTTGTTTTTACAGCTTCGTATTCTTTGCACCACAGGTGGTGGCTGAATGATGTGGTTTAGCTTGAAGCAGGCATCTGTTCCTCAGTCGATCGGAGCCAATTTATACAGCAGAAAGACAATCCATCTTCTGGTGATTCATCATTATGTCTCCCTAACAACCGTAGTATTTATGTAATGCTGTAATTGTCAAATGTTCAATATAAACAGGCTTTTATAATTTGGTCTTGATGCCTGACTATATTGCTTAGTAACTGGGACATCTTGCCTATATTTAACTTCATTATTTTTTTTTTTCTACAAATGGATTCATCTGCTGAATCCTTGCCAGACTTTCTCTCGACAAAAGGCGCCCAGTCTGCTTCCTGCAAAAATGAACATAGAGACACAATCCATATGGGTTAGATGATGTGAAAGTTGCCATAACAAAGCACTTAATTATATTGATGTACTGATATAAATAACTGACTTCACTGTATAAAATGTATTGCAATTTGAGTCTCTGTGAGATTGCGTAATGCTGGCAATCCCATTTACAGTCTGGTTATTTACTTCATGTTTACCGTCTTCTCACTTAAAAACAAAAATAGACTAGAACAGCTGTACATATACAGCATGCAAACACAAGAGTGAAAGAGAATAAACTTCCATGACAAGATGTGAGGCCAATATGGAGTAGTTTCAACAGCAATGTGATGCGTATATTATGGGATGTATTTAGTCTTAAAACATTGCTTCATTGTCAAAGCAGTGTTTATCAGAGTTATAGCTATCCTTAGCTTATTGTTATCATAGATAATGCATTTTAGCAAACATTTGCCAGTTTACGTACACATCCAGCATTATCATTTATTTTGAGGCTTGTTTTTGGCCAGCCAAAGAATGTAAGACCAACACAGCCTGGTCTCATCAACTGGTGAAAGACACAATGATTTGTAAGTCAGTTTGCATGCAATAATAACTCCTTTTATTGCTTTTGGCATGTGTAAGCCATGTATACATAGTCTGTACTGACTACAATGTAAACACTTCCACATAAATATGCTACGCTTAGATTTTGTGATGTAGAATAAAATGTGAGAAAGATCATGGTGGGCGAGAGGGGAGATGGATGAGGTCAGCACAGGACATTCAACCAAACTGTTTTTGAGTTATTTTAGTGACATTGGTGACATGTTTTACTTAGTTTACATATGCATGTGTTACATAGTTATTTCTGCCCAACCAGGATGTTTTTCCTAATTAAGTGTTTTTGTTGTCTATAACTAGCTGCATCTGTTACTGTGTCTTTGTTGCCTAAACATAACTGTGACCATTTTGTGGTAATGACGTGATGACACATGGAAAGCCAATTTACAATATTAAGCCTGTGGCATGTAAATGACATGCAGCAAACCTAAATTGTATAATCAAGTCATGCAGAATGTAGTTAAAATGTTTTTTATACATCTTCCCATGAGATCAGGTTGGACTAATATTACCTTTAACATTAACTGTTTTGTTTTAGTCTTCAACAACACCAGCTCTTCAGCTAAACAAACTTTGATTTTCTTATATCTCTTTGGTGCTGGAGATGTAGGCTACATAGGCATAGTGCAGTGGGCCTATTGGACAACTGTAAAAAAAAATAAAATAAAAAAAAACAGGCTCCTAAATGTGCAGCCTGTAAAATGAAAATTAAGCTAAAACACTTCTGCAGAGTTAGGTGTTAACTCAACCTGTATACATTCATACTGTCAGCTTTTATTCAGTATCAATTAAAAAAAAATATTGATTAGTTTTGAAACTAAATCCAATCTTTAATCTTGTGCTCTTACAATAATCTATAGCTGTAAAATTCAAGTCCTCAGGACCCTGGCGTCACTTTTCTATGCACTGGGGAGTCCTTAGTCCATCCATATATCTGCAACCGCTTATCCCATTTGGGGACATTGGAGGGGCGGGTCCCCGATCCCAGCTGGCATTGGGCGAAGGTGGGGTACATCCTGGACATGTTACCAATTCACTGCAGGGCTGACACATAGAGACAGACAACCACTCACACTTGCATTCACACCCACAGGCAGTTTAGATTCATCAGTTAACCTGCATGTCTTTGGACTGTGGGAGGAAATTGGAGAACCTGGAGAAAATCCATGCTAACATGAGGAGAACATGCAAAGAAGACACAGAAGGGCCCCCTGCAGCCCTCTTGCTGTGAGGTGACAGCGCTAACAACTGCACCACCTTGCAGCCCACTCCTTAGGCTAAGAGACAAAAACTATTTGGTTAAGTTTAGTAAAAGATTATGGTTTGGGTTAAAATAAGTATATATACATAACTTCAGTTACCTAGCTTACTGTAAGTGATGCATGTTAAGTACTTTATTGTAGGTAATGTACTTAGGATAAAATAAGTCAACCTTGGCTTTTGGTTTCACCAGTAGATAATCTCCTGGGTGAAAGTCGTCCTCCTCCCCATGTTCTTTACCATGTCACCTGACTTCTGGAGCAGTTGCTCTGAGTGTCTAATATTGCTGCGAATGGATTTAAATGAAGATGAAAGCCTGATGCGGCTCTAACGGTTGCCTTTTGCGCTGGTATCAGATACCGAGGGATGTGCAGGTATTTAACACACTTGGAATGAGAACAGGCTAAGTATATACAGTTTATTTTCGTTTTAAAGTCTTCTTTTCCCCATCTTCCTCATTT
Organism: Pterois miles; assembly: GCA_947000775.1. Classification (NCBI taxonomy): domain Eukaryota; kingdom Metazoa; phylum Chordata; class Actinopteri; order Perciformes; family Scorpaenidae; genus Pterois; species Pterois miles. The sequence continues at coordinate 9,106,995 of CAMQGK010000193.1, forward strand.
CTTGCATTCGGTTACTTCCTACATTTATCCGGAAATCGCTTTGTTGAATTCATTCATTGTCAGCTGTACACTGAGAAAACAATAGTGATAACAATATCAACGGTGGAGTGAGAGGTTCAGGTATATTGAGGGTACTGTCAGAAGGGAAACTGATATCTAAGCTTCTTCATGATGGATTTCTGCCTGTATTGTTGTTGAATGTTGGAACAACATTAGACTAGAGTCTTCTTTGTCTGTAGGAAAATGACATCTGTTGTTAAACTCTGTAGCAGTAAATGAAAATGAGTGATGAGTCAAATCATTAATCAGTTTTTCATAACAAACCTTTAAAGTTTGCTTTGTTTTACTCTAAATGGCTATTAAGATAAATACATCAATCTACATATCAAAAATATTATTACATTTTGACAGAGGCATACAGTATAGTATATCACAAAAATATCATACTGTACAAAATACGTGTAAGGAGATTCCAATTGTGCAGCCAAAACTCCACAGAGAGCTAGATGAGGGGAAACCCACCGCGGCTTGGTAACATGGGCTCGCAGAGAAGCTTCATTGTCAGCTCCAACAGAGAGGCTGCATTGCTTTGTGGTAGCAACCACACAAAGCCCAGTCTGCCCTACTTCCACCGTTCTCCCAACAACTTTATCTCCTGGCGAGTAAGAAAGCTGATTAAACATTTTCACCTGCGGCTCAGCCCTCTTCCCCTTAAAAAAAAAAAAAAAAAAAGAAAAAGTCTCATCTCAGCAGACAGGAGGGTAATTGAAGCTTCACCTTAGTTTCTCCCACAGTGGATGTACTGAGATAGAAGGTCACTGTCCCTGGCTACTTGCATTTTCACACTTTTTTTTTTTTTGGACTGACTTGCATAGTGTTGACTTCTGATGATAAAACAATGATGATGTGATGAAGATTATGATGTGTTGCAATAATTAACTCCTCACAGAAGAAGTGTCGTTACAGTGCGAAAGCTTTGTTTTCAGAGGAGGCAAGAGACTCTTTCACACTTTTTAATGGGGAAAATACTTGTATATACTTGTATACCAACAAAATACGCCATTACTGTCTGTGCCAAAGTGATTTTAGGGTAGTTTAACATCTTACCAATTTGGTTCGGTTAAAATAAACTCAGGTCCGTTTGCCTGGTTAGTATGGTTCATTTGGGCTGGTGTGAAAGCTGTCTGCTTGAAAACGTGGTTCTTGGTCCGCATCCAAGTGGAATCTGGTGCGGTCCCTTTATGGCGTGAAAGCAAATGAACCAACCACAGGATTTCATAATAGCAGCAAATATATGACTTTAGCATGATTTCAAAATCTAAACTACAAACAAATCCATCTGCTGATATGTGCTGATATGTTTTAGGAAGCGATATAAGTATTAGAGCCAGGCATAAGGAACAAGGAGAGGAAGTTTTTTTTTTTCTTTTTTTAAATTGAGCATTTTAAAAATAATAAAGTCAAAATGTATCAGTATTTGTGCCAGGCATTAAACAAAAATAAATCAGAGATCAGAAGATTTTGCAGTTTGAGAATAAAGTCAAAATGAAGAGACCACTAATAAAAGAGCAAATACTTACATTTACACTTTATACTCCACATTTCAACTTTATTCTTAAAATGCAAAATTAAACTACCTGGCCCTAATACTCTTCAGCAGTACAAGGTCAGATATGTATGTATCCTATTTATGCAAATCATTTAGTAACCTTGGTAACACATGCACTTGGCACAGGTATTTTCCCTAATTACTATAATTCAAAGCTGTTAAACCTGCTGAGCTTGTATTACACTCTCAGACGCAGTATGTACATTCATTCAATTTATTTAAAAGTGTGTGACAGTGAATTCACTGAACTGCAGGTGTGAAAGCACCATTAAAAGCAGTCAGTAAATTGACTCCATGTGATCAACATTACAGAGCCATAAAGTTGACTTCACAGTGGCATGCCTGTCTAGTCTACATCTCACATGATCTCCCCACCTTGGTATTCTTATAAAATAGTTATGAAAGAAGTCCTTCTCTTCCCTCATAATGATGATGTGGCAAACCTTTTAACTGTGCAGTTAAATGTGTAATTGGAATCTGTGTATTTTACGAAGACAGAATAATGATCTTCATAAAGCACAAACAGGTCAGACTTTACTTGCCAAAAAAATGTAGGCTTTAGTCTCTGCTGTGAAGCAGAAGATGGTGGTCATACTTCTATAAGGCCTGTTGGATGTGTTGTGAATGCTGCTGCTGGTCTGTATGTTGATGCACATACTGACAGAAAAATGGCTGAACTAATCCTAAGCCTCTCCATTTATCTGCCAGAATTGTCTGAGATGACACAAAACCTTTTACAGAAGGGTGACAAAAGCAGGGTGACATCTTCTCTTTGAGAGGTCACTCTGACCAGCGTGTGCACCTATCTACTTTATCTAAAAGGCCCTGATGAAAATCATGCTTCTTAGGCAGATTCATACTCTGGTCAATGGGATTCAACAAGAACACACTATTTTCTGCCAAAGTTACAACAGTTTCCATTATTTCACATGAGCGATTTCTGTATCTGTGCTATTGCCCTGGCTTTTCTGGTTTGACGTGAGTGGGAGGGAGTATGGCAGTGGGTTGGAAGAAGATGATGTTATTTCAGTGCAGCCAATCACAGTTAAGCAACATTTTAATCAAAATATGGACACAGTTGTGGGGTTGATTGCTCACATTGCTACGAGCTCTCAGACTGTCAAACCACACCTACATGGTCCTGGTCAAGTTGATTATCACAGTTTTTGAGTGTTAATTTCTTTCAAATGTTTACTTTTATTTTTTTATTTAATCATAAATATAACATTATATGAAATACCTAAGATTTTAAACTTCTTTTCAGTGACTTTAAAGCTATACTTCTTAAGATTTGTGTAAATCAAACACTGTTTTTACCTTCCTATACAGTAGCTTTGATTGGATTCAGACTGCCTTCAAATGCACATGGGATTCACAGGAAATGAATCCCATGTTTTACTGTTTCTAATCTGATCTCATTAATGTCAGCCTCACTGTTTACTCTCAGCTGCTAATACAAACCAAACATCCTACTGCTGCCACTTCCCATTGAAAGCATCCAACCAGTCACAGAGATCATTAAAAAACTCGATCTACGAAAATCTACGAAACAAGACAAGAGTCATTTGGAGCATTTGTTTTTTAATTTTTGACAAAGACACAGTCACTGCTCAACATGTTTTTGCTGTAGTATTAAACCCCACTGTTTCCACCAGTAACTACAGGTGTCACTATATTAACCAGAACCAAAAACTTTAGGAGTATGATTTCAATTTTGTGCAAACATGTCTTTGAATGCACCAAATCCATCTACTTATTTATTGCTCTGCTCAAGGTTCAGTGCTTTAAAAGGTATACCAACAATCTGAGATACACAATAACAGTGTTACTATTGAGCAACAAAATTTATCTCAGCTTTGGAAACACTGGTTTCACAAAAATACAATCAAATATCTTAACTCAGAGATCCAAATACTGAAATATGGTTTAAGGCTTTGGAAATAAAAAAGTAAGTGGGTCTTGACTTAAAGGACGAGTGTGTAAAAATTAGAGGGCCCTATTGGCACAAATAGAATTTAATGTTAATATTTTCTTTAGTGTTCAATCACCCGATAATATGAATTGTTGCATTTTTGTTACCTTAGAATAAGTCGTTTATATCTACACAGGGAGCAGGTCCTCTCCACGAAGTCTGCCATCATATCACTATCATCATCATCTACCGTAGCCCAGAGCAGACAAACAAAACTTTTCCTGCTTGGGCCAGAGTCTATAACGTTACTCACACCCATTGCCACTGCTCTCTCTCTCTTACTTTATCACTCACTTCACACAAACACATACTCTGCACACTGGCTCTGCTCCAAATGACCGACACTACTCTTATAACAAATGGCTCTAGAGAGGGCCATTTGCATTTTTGCGTCAGCAATTGTAGCTCTCCAACATGCTTAGCATATGGGAAAGGCTTGTTTGCAATTTCCTCACCTGTAAACACTGCAATATCTACACACTGGACCTTTAAGATCTTTTTAGTGTTAATGTCACTAGCAATCGCACAATCACACAAATAATATGCTATACAACAACTAAAAGAAGTCTTTGGTTTTTCTAGCATGTAGTTTCACTGCATTAGTTCTGATGTCATTCTAAATGTGTGATTTACAACCTGAGGCCAGGGGTCAAACCATCATTTTGGAGGTGATATCTTTGGGATATGGGGAAAAATATATATTTAGATATAAAAATGATGCTTTTTGTTAATGAGCTCAGTGAAATACTGATAAACTCCTCTGGTTATCTCACCTCTGCTCCCATTTCAGTCAATGTCAACCCCCTCCTCTGGCACATCTGCTCCAGGACCTCTCGTCTCACCCTGTAATATCTACTGCTGATGTGCATGGCTACAGCAGATGGTGTGTACACGCCCACACACACACACACACACACACACACACACACACACACACACACACACACACACACACACACACACACATATCGACATGAATGCGCACACATGCACCTGATACACACAGGTCCTTGTTTGTTTTCTCTTTTAAAGGGGTGGAAGTCAGTTGAATGGAGCTGGAGGTTGGTGGACTGGACAAATAGAGTTGCAGGGTGAGATTAATCAGTACACAGCATTGGGCTGTAGGTTACACAGGAGGATGAGGCCATTTTGAATGCCTGATTAGGTTTGATGTGTGAAGTGAAGGCTTCGCTTGGCTGTCCTGTTCCATTAGGAGTGAGGCTTACAAGGAACCAACAACAGTTCATGGACAATACAGTAAATGCAATGCTTGCAATATGGGAAACTGGGGAGATGGATTTGTCTGTGTGGGAGTTGCAGTGAGGTGATGACCAAGTAAATGTGCATCACACAGGCTTGTCTGTCAGGTGAGCACTTTTGATTTTAATTGGACACAGCATACAGCTCACTTCCTGTTTCTGGGTGTTTGCTGCCAACTCAGTTCACATATTCTAGTCAAGATTTTTCACAGCTTTCCAGAAAAAGTCACTGAAATGACCATACTGTACTAATGGTCTTGCTATAAGAAATGAATGAAAGAAATACATTTATGGCAAAGTGAAACATGGCAATAACTGTAGTTTATATGAGGCTTGTGGGCTTGATTATGGTACTGGATGCTTATTTGAAAATGTGCGAACTTGCCTTTCAGTTGAGCAATTTTGGCCACCTTTGTAGAAATACTACAAAACATGTTTTTACAGTATTAAATCTGGAGATCGATGAAAGTGACCAGACTATTAGACATAACTGACTAATTTAACACAGGGGGAAAACAATGAGTGATGACCATTTTGACCAGATTATAAATCAAGGGGGCCTTCAAATCTGATCAAGTAATTTTAATCACAATGCCCGTCAGTAGCTGTGTTTCCGCTCATATTAGAAAAGATGTCTGTAAATGGCAAAAATTGATAAAACTTCCTCAATTGCAAAAAAAAAAAGTTTTTATGCTTGCTCGAGGTAATTTTTGCTTTTGTTGAAAAACAGTTAATGAGTATAGAAACGCCTTTAATGTAATGAACATTTAAGTCACATGACTGGTCAGCTGTTTCTGCTGTTGGCGCCTTTGCAATTATTCCCATAATATGCTTGTTGAATGCTTGTTTTTGTCTCTGAACAACATGAAATATGACCATTACTAGCTGACATGAAAGAACAATTAAAAATTGCCTAATTGAAGCTAATTCCTGGGGACTTCTGTCCATGTTTCTATTGTAGATGATGGCCAAGCTGACTTCTGTTTCCAGTTTGCAACCTCTACTTCTTCTACTGTCTTTACTGATAGCGCCATCATCTGACCGAACTGTGCTGTAGCTGGGTTTGCTCGCTCCAAACCAGTTGATGAAAAATTTTCCTTAAAATTTGCTTGGCAATTGAATGGAAACATGACTGTGTCAACAAGTTAACAACACACATAAAAATCCTTCCCAATAATACTGCAGTGTCAGAGCAATACAGCTGGTGGCTGGTCCGACAGAAGAGACAAACTGCACACACTCATCTTCAAAGAAGAAGTGCTTTCTGCATGCCAACACTTAAAGCCAAAACATATGCCAAGCAATGAGGCTCCTTCATGGCCAAAGAGGTAAAGTGACTGAATAGGGCTGATGGTGGTGGTAGTGCATGCAGATGGAGAGTGGGTGGAGAGTGATTTATTGTAAAGCGATGGAGTGGGTGGGATGGGGCTGTCGCAGAAAGCGAAGGCGGAAAACTTTGCTGCTACAGGAGCAGGTGTGCAGCTTCACTAAAACCATACATTAATGTTGAATGGAGAAACAGATGATGAAATATACATTAGAGCATGATTTCCTCCCATTCAGTGTGTGTGTCTGTGTCTGTGTGTGTGTGTGTGTGTGTGTGTGTGTGTGTGTGTGTGTGTGAATCATATGTATACTTCATGTAGCTGCTTATAATATGCACAAGGTAATTTTCGGTTTGTTTGATAAATTACGATAAAGACACAAAAGGCGAAGAGAGAGGTGGAATTCAAAAATGCTTAAGTGAATACAGGTTAGTGTTTAGTTATAGTATGCTAAACTCTATAGCTTCAGTAAAATAGATCATCCAGAGGCATTTTACAATCAAGCTTATTGTGGCCATAATTATACTATAATTTTTTCCCTACATATTGTATGTATTTGGTCTAGTTTGTGGTGAAAAGCTGTACAAATCTCACACTCGCATTCTTTCTCAAGAAAGCAAGCCCTTGTTGTTCAGTTGGATCCCCATGATGCTTATAATCACAACAACAACAACAAAAAGCTTTAAAACTTTCAGTGAGATGTACTATTTGTTCCTAATTTTTCCCTTCTGATCATTTTATATTTTCTGTCCTCTCATCTAGGGCTGGGCCCACTATCATGATATGATACTAGATATCGTTTCAGATTTTGTTTATCGAAATATCATATTAATATGGCAAAAGTGTTGTCTTTTCCTGGTTTTAAAGGCTGCCTTACAGTGATGTCATTTTTTGAACTTACCAAACTGTTCTAGCTGCTCTATGATTTGCTTTTACCCACTTTATATCCACATTATATCCACATTACTGGTTATTTATCAAAAATCTCATTGTGTAAATATTTTGTGAAAGCATTAATTGTCAACCCTATAATATCACTGTAAATTGATATTGATATATTTGGTCAACAATATTGTGATATTTGATTTTCTCCATATCGCCCAGCCCTACTGTAATCATTTTGTATGCAAGATGACTGACCATACTCACTACCAGGATTTGATTTTTACCAAATGGATAAATCTTGATATGAATCCATCTGCATGAATGATGGATGATTTTGTAAAATATACAGATTTCTTTGAGTCAACATTTTTCTATTGTCTAATTTCAACTGTGCATGGCAACTATGGTAAAAATCACCTGCATGAAAGTCAGAGGCAATACAAGGTCATCCATCATCCCAACCTCCACATGCTTACTTTTCACCTCACTACAAATACGGCACACTGCAGTGCTCTCTGCTTTGGCAGCAATCGTTGGTATTGGACGTAAATCATGAGGTGTAAATTGTCCAATATGGATGGAATCTGGAAGGATGCTGAGCTTCTGAATCTGTTGGATTGGACAGAATATTTTCTACTCTGTAAAGTCATAGTTGGTTAGTTAATTTACATAGATGTAAAAATATTAAAAATAAATATGTGAAATCAACCTAAGTGATTAAATAAATACATAAAATGAATTTAAATTAAATTTAAAAAACTATGCAACATAAGTTATACTTTGTTGTCTTTATCTAAAGTGTAATTCACCATTATATAAAATACATGTTCAAAGTACATGATCTAAAGAAATCTAAATATCAGACCTTTTCCAGAATATATCAAAATTAGCAAACTTTATTTCTCAGCTGGCCCACACAAATGTGCTGTTGCTCACATTTCAAATGGCATGCTAAAGATGAAACCCCTTCACGGATACTCTTGTCCAATTAGCTGAGTAGCTTTATGCTCTGTGACATGCAGAGTCCAGTTGGCGAAGGAATCCCAGACAGCTGGAAGCGTCTCTAAACATGCTTTAATGTTTTGAAGCAAATGTGAGCTAACAGCACTATAACAGCTAACAGCAAAGACATCTGGCTTCTCCGGGTCTCTGCTGCTTTCGGTGTTGCTCTCTTTGTCTTCGCCTGCCTCTCTGTCACCTTATATCTCATTCATTAACTATAAATATTTGGAACAGTAAGTAATATAATGTTTTACACAAGCTGTATACACTTCTACCTGTCTGTTTATGTATTTTGATTTATAAATTCTAGAAGTTGTCCAGCTTTGCAGATTATACAAATCACTGTGTAATCTCAGCATTGTGTCTTCACCTTGAAAAGGAGCTGAGGAGAAGCAGCATGCACCATGCTGATGTAATGAAGTCCTCAAAGTCTGTGCAACCTTCTCATACTGTTTCTCTGTCACCACCTTGTTCGCTCTTTCTTTCACCACCTCCTTCCTTTCTGCTTGTTACTTTTTTCATTATCCTGTTTTCCCAGTGCTTCCCTATTTTTTTTTCCGAAGAGTTTACAGACGCCTGGATGAACCCAAAACCCCAGGCAGGCAAAGCAGCTCGACCGTGGAGCTGCTCGGCAGAGGAAAGAAACTGCAAAGCTGCACTAATAACGTCCCCCTGAATATTTTAGACACAATTTATTTTTAATCCGCCGGCTGGAAATCAGAGTGATTCAGTCCCATATTGTGGCCCCTGTGGGTGTTTCGTTGCTCATGCTTTTTTAATGACCACACTTCTGTCCATCCAGAGGGAGGGAGGGAGCTGGGACTCGCTATACTGGCCTATAACTCTCAAGGTAAAGGACATAGAAAGTCAGCTCAGAGTTTGATCACAAGAAGAAATTCGGACATTTGAAAAAAAAAAAAAAAAATTGCCACCTGTACCTCTAAAGTCACAGAGAGCCAAAATTTAAACACATGTAATTTTAAAAGGGCACATTTTCCAATAATAGTCCGTACCATTTGGATGACATGTACATACATGTACATGGGGGCGGCAGTAGCTCAGTCTGTAAGGACTTGGGTTAGGACGCGGACGTCACGGGTTCAAGACCCCCATGGACCAAGACCAACTGGTTGCTGGAGAGGTGCCAGTTTACCTCTTGGGCACTGCCGAGGTGCCCCTGAGCAAGGCACCAAACCCCCAACTGCTCTGGGCGCTTGTCAGGAGCAGCCCCCTCACTCTGACATCTCTCCATTGACGCATGTATATGTACTGTGTGTGAAAAACAGAGTGTAAAACTGAATTTCCCCACTGTGGGACTAATAAAGGAATATCTTTCTTTCTTTCTTTCTTTCTTTCATAATCAGAAGAACAATGTATTTCAAATTTGAAGAAGTATGAAGTATTGCTTTTTGTCTGTACTGAGTAGTTGAAGCTACACATATACTGCAAAGTCTCTTGCATATTACATCACATTACATCATTTCAGGAGTATCTTGGTGGCCTAAAGGTCTAAAATGGATCACATGTAATGACATCATGTGCTCTCTCCTCTCCTACATTTAATCCACGAGAAGCAGAAAACAAGAACAGTGAGGAAATAACATATACATGAAGGTATATGCTGAACGAGCGGGCTGCTGCTCTCTCTCTCTCTTTGAGTGTATCAATCATTGCTGAGCTTCACAAAGCACTCTTACTGTATTCATTAAAATTTAATTGAGTAAACACAAGTGCTTTTCTCTGTCTATATGCGTTGCTGTTTCTGGCACCATATATGACTCATGCCTCATTTGAGACTCATTTTGATTGGCACCTGGGGTCACAGTTTCCTAACACGTTTTATTATATTTCCTGTGTTAAGGATCGAGCTAAGAGTTTCATAAGGGCCATTATCAAAGATTGTATTGCTAAATTAGGGTCGTCGTGTTGGGGCTCAGTTCCCCCACTGAAATAGCGCCAATGCTTTCCCAAGGGAAATGAAGAAATATGAAATAGACATATTGACAAAAGAGACCAGCGAAGCACGGCTCCAGGATGGAATTAAATATTCCACTCCGCCACTGACATCATCTTCATATGTATTCATATTATTGCAATGTGCGTACAGGAGCCTACAGTATGTACAGCACACACACTGATACTAAGAACAGGATCATAATTAATCCAGTACATTCTGTATCATCTATAAACACAGTAAAAACTCTTTATTATCTATAACTGACCCTCACTGATTATGGTTGCCAGGGTCACCAACAATACCAATTTTCTTATTATAACTATAAACAAATCTGTATTAAAAAAGTGTGGGTTACTGTAGCTCACCACTCATATCAGTATAGTTGGTCATACAGTTTTGTAGTGTTGCATTCAAACAAGGCTTAGAGGCAGAGCTACTGACTGGATTTGTTGGGTTGCAAGCTCCTGTGATCTCAATAAAACGATGAAAACTGTGGTTGGTGGAATAAAATATTTCTATTTTTTACTTCCTGACAATAAGGTGTCCACTAAATTGTGCAAATTTCCTGTTCATTAGTCTAAAAGCAAATAATTAATCAATTAATGAGCGCAAATGTTATTTTCCATTTTACAGCGCACCATGATTTGTGTGTGTTTGTGTATGTGCATGCATTTATTGCATTGTGGGGATTTAAATCTGTACATGAAATCACATTATTACGACCAAAAATATTATCCATGTGTGCTGTGAGCACAAAAGACATAAATATAATAAATTATGAAATAGATCTCATTAACAACTAAGCCTTTTAATCAGAATGGTAATAAAAAAAACACAAAACTCTGTGTATATTACCTCACATTCTGATGTGTGAACTAAAAAATGATCCAAGTTACTTTAACTATGCAGTGATCAGGATTTCCAGATCCCATCTCCAATATCCTGGGGGCTGCATAGGCAGACTGTTCACAGACCATCCCCCTTCACTACAACAGTGTCTTCCTTTTATCTATACCACATTCTGAATGTACACTGCTGTAGCTTTCCATATGTGGTTTCTGGAAAGCACGGCCTATAGTGCTCATGTAGAAACTGCATTAGGAGCATCTGTTTGCAGGGAATTATTCAACTTATCCAGAGAAGCCCACATTAAGTGCACCAAATGCATTTTTTAGGTTGCAAACATTACCGGCAATCACACGATGCAAGAACCAGGGCTTTGGCAGTGTAGGAGAGAGACAGTCCTTCTTATTGGCGTAATGTTTAATGGAGATATACGGTTAAAATCAGCAACAACAACATATGAAAGGCAGGAAGAATAGATTGAAAGTGTTGACTGTGTTTAGTTGATAAAAGATGGAGATTTGATTCATGTTCCACCCCTTGATTGTATGGAAGTTTATGTGTGGAGCTGTTGGGGCAGGGGGGGTTGCTACTGTTGATTGAAATCCTTTTACAAGTGTTTTATTTGCATCAATCCTCCTGAGTGTAGGGGGGAAGGTTTTTTTTTTTTAATTAAATTCTTGTCATAACAAAAGGGAACAAACTGGATGACATTTCTTTGCTACAGCTCAAGGTTCCTTTATAATGTAGCCCACATAACATCACAAATCTTTCTCTTTTTCAATTTTGGTATTGAAAAGACTCTTTAAAACCTGGCTGATATATTTTTTTTTGTTTGCGCCATAATTTTCATCATTCATATCTTAAAACTTCTTTTAATAGCTCCATTATACAGTAGTTCCAATAATGAAAATGAGAGTTGCAATGGGCAATATTCCAGAGGTCTAGACGGGCCAACTGTAATACTCGTATACATATCTGAAATGGAAGTTAATGTCAAAGATCACTGCCAATTCTGAAAATTAATATCCTTTAATACTGGAAAACCAGAATGTGTCTATAATTAACTGGAAGTGTCCTCATTTTTGTCCTTTGAGGAACTTGAAGACAGCGGTCCACTTATTTTGCTCATTCGCTTTGGAATCAGAAACCTCATAGTTTACTCCTAAAAGTAGAATAAAAAATTAGCTAACGTCGACTGTGATACATTTGATATGATGGGTTTTGAGTTACTGGCTCCTCTGTGCCCCTTTACTAAATACTCAGACCAGCCCCTGTCTTTAAATTACCCCACATGTATTCTGGCCTGGTGTCCACAGGCCTCAAGTCAGCAGACAATCTTCTGAATCAAGTCAATTAATGTTATCACTTCTGGAAACAACTGCAGGTTTTAATTGCATGACACCTGATACCACACCTCATGATTAGATTTAACTCCCTGTTCTTGGCATGAGAGCAGGTGGCCATAGAAAATAGGCACAAATGAGATTACACTGCATACACTCATAAATTCAGTGCTGATGGAAAACTTAATTTGATCCCAGCTGATATGTAGAAAGCTGTTGTATATCTATGTTCAGTGGTGATGTTATAAAGAAGTGTAAAGGCTGTAAATTATCAGTAAATTATGATCATCCTGCACTAGTGTTCACAAAAGTTTTCTATGTATAAACGTTTTTAGAATCCCATTGTAATAATATGTTAACCAGTTATTTTTAAATCACTTCATATATGAACATTATGAAGTCAGCGTTTTGAGGTACCTTGGTACACGTATTTCAAGGTATTTTGTGCTTTAATGCCTACACCGTTGAAAGCATATTTGCCGTAGGAGAATGACCATTCTTTTGGGATAAATTATTAACATGCAACTACAATGGTTATTTTTAGTGTGGACCAGGCTTTACAATATTAATACTATTAACCATACCTGCCTATCTGCTCAAGAACTGTGGACCTTTACTGAATACATGAACACTGCAGCATTAAGCCAGTTTGCCAAAGAAAGAGACAATGACTCCAGCTGTGCTGTGAGGATGCCAAAAGCTGTTAAGGTTTTAATCTCGAGCTTTACAATGCTGTACCAAAGCATGGGCAACAGGAGGTGTAATGCAATGGCAGCATTTTTATTTTCCTGTCCTCACATGCACTGTGTTTTAAAATCCCAGATAATCTAGAATGTCTTGGAAATTTAAAACTTTCTTCTTTGATTGCTGAGGGATTAATAATCACAGGGAAGAGGTGATTTATGATGATGATTCATGATAGCATAAGTCATTTGCTTTACATTTAATCTCTCTTCTGAGGCATCAGCATTATTAATTTACTAATTCATTTACCTCTTGCTGAACAGTACTTAAAACTATCAAATGAGAGAAATTCTCACACACAGTTTTGTTAATCCCTTGTGATATTCTGTCTGCTACTTTGCCAAAAGATGAATGAAAAACACGTCTTTTACTTTTTCAATTTCACCAATTAAATAATGCATTAGAGTGATTCCCATCCCATTCCCTCCAAGTGTGTGGAGGACATGTCCTGTCTTCCAAGTCACCGATGCGTCTTTCTGTCTCTGAACCTCACTGAGGCTTTCAGTTGAAGCTCCATATGAGGGCTTTTCTTTCCTAAACGCCGCGGGCAATCTTTGTTTATTCAACTGTATAATGAGAGCCGATTGCAAAGTATACCAGGGATCTATGGCAGAGGGGGAAATAACAAAATTCAATGATGCAAAAGATGCAAATGTCTCACCTTTCCTACAGGCTTGTTAATGCTGGGTTTCATATTCAGAGACAACTAGCAGGATAATGACAGAGATACTGGCTGTGCAATGTTAGAAAACATTTTTAGGAGATTGATATGTTGGATTGTGGGTTACCTGATGCTCAGATTATTTGTGGTCATCACTAATAACTTTAAAAACAATGTTTATTGGTTGTTAGTAGTTGGCAGCTGGCTATGTGTGTTGGATGGATGGATGCTTGCTGAGCTCATAGATTTTACACTGGGATGACCTCATATGCATATAAATAACTCTTCTAGGCGCTTGGAACATTTTAAGCCTTTGTGGTTTAAAAATTCATACCTCAAAGAGTAGTACAAAGAATAATTGTATATTCAGCAATTTTACAGATGTCTTTTTTTAATGTCAGTTGGCAGGGAAAAATACTTTTTTTTTGCAGAATGGGACAATGTGGTTGACCAGTGCAAGGCTGATCACCCAAGATTATTTCTTGTTGTCACAAATAATCACACACATTTTATATCATAGAACAAAATGTTAAAATCTCTTAAGCTTGTGTTAACCACAGAGCTTATTTCAGGTTTCTTATGTCTTATTTCTTCAAATGGGGTCGTGTTTACGAGTTGGGCCCAAGTGGAAAGTTTCTGAAAGCTCCAACATCATGACTTGTGACTTGGCGTTGTGAGAAATGGTGGAGCCCATGAAAGTTCATTTATTGGTTCATAACAAGCTAATATTTTACAGTGTATTGTAATTTTAGTCATATATTGTTTTTCTTTATAATTTTCATGTCAGAGGAAAACTGACTTCAACACAAGGGAACCAGAAGTGCTAAAGTGCTCACTCATTTCCAGGTTTTCAGTTTCATTCCTGCAGCACTCTATAGCAACCGGTCGTTCTTTTGCTTTCTGGCTGATATAAAGAGGACTGCCAGGAGTTGCTGAATAAAACACTTGTGAGATTAGAGATGTAGTTCATTGAAGGCAAAACTAAATGATGCTACAACAAACAAATTATGTTTTAAAGTCATCAAACATCATATTGTGATTCATGTGTGATTCATGCCGTAATTCAAACAGGAACAAAAAAATATGTATCTCTCACAGTTAACTACATTTTTTTTTTTTTCAAAATAATGCCCACCTGTAGGGGAGGGACTTTGCACAGGACACAAACACAAGTCCATCAAGTAGTCAATTTAATTCTTTTTTTTTGTATAGCCCAAAATCACAATTTTGCCTCAGGGGGCTTTACAATCTAGACAGGATACCATGATGCAACCCTCTCATCGGATAAGGGAAAACTCCCCAACCATAAAAAAAAAATAAAAAAAGTTAAGAAAAATGGAAGAAGCATCAGGTGGAGCAACAAAACAATGGCCCTGTGTTTGTTTGACCCAACATCTGCCCTCCCATTGTGGATGTTTTGGCTCCTTAAGGGACACATTAAGACTACAAGTGCTGTGATCGGCTTGGGCTGCAGGTGTTTTTATTTCTGATTCTGATATATTGTGATAAAGCAGAACCTTTGTCCACTGTAAACCTTCTGCTTGTTGCAGTTGCAGCTTTTTATCACATAGTGGATGAAAGACTAAATTTTTGCTGCTATCAACTTTAAATTGCTTCCTATGTTAGTGACATCTACGGCCAGACCACAATGCACCAAGATGTACAGATAATTATTCACATTTTAAGGGTATTTATTGTTGCATGAGGGCTATCTTTTGAGTGTGGGTGTCATTAGTCTGTGTGCGTCTGAGGAAAGCGCATGTCTGCATGTTGGTTCTTGTTTTGGTATAGAGAGACTGAGAGGAGTACAGTATAAGTGCCAGGCTAGAACAGGAATAAAGCAGTGGGTAGGGGTTTGGCGTGGGTTTCCATTTAGAAACTGATAACTGCTGAGGAGCACCTGTCGTCACAATCTGTCCACCTCCACAGTAGACTCTAAGTCTGCACAGACAGCGGCGGCTTCAAATCTGTGGTTATGGTATTGGTTTAAAATGTTTGATGTCGATATCCCTGCTTCTCATTATGACTGCAGTTTCTTCTCACACAAACACGGCATGTCACTCATCGTTTCTCTCTCTGAAGCACCTAGAGATGCTCTGTCTTCTTATGTTGCACAACATGGCTATGATTGTGTCTCACTTTTTCTTAATAATCAGTGGGATGACACTCCAACAAAGGACACCTACTCTTGTGTGCCATTTTCAAGGACAGGGCTGGTCACATTCATCCATCCCTCCTTTTTCTATACATGTGCATGTGTGTCTTTCACACTGTCTTTGAAAAATGTTGATGGATGAAGTTTTTCTGAAGCACTGAGCGTAAACATAATATTGATGGGCGTGGCCCCTGGGTCTCCTGGTTAATAGGTTTTGACACCTTGGCATGGACTTGATAGATCAGTGGCCAAACAGACGAAGGCTGCAGGCATGGAAAGCCTTATTACAGCCTGACAGAGGAGAGTAGCGGCGGAGATCCATCACCCTCTGGGGAATCGTGTGCGTGTGTGCGTTTGTAGATTTAGAGAGGGTGGTGTATGAGGGGGGGCATCACTGACAAACAGAAATCTACCAAGCGCCAGGCATCACACAAGGTAGGGCTGTTTGCAATCTGGACTACCTTGAATATGCAGTGTGGGTGTTTGTATGTCTGTCACTAAGACGCTTCAAAGTTCAACACTCAGGGAAGCAGCCCATAGGTGTTTCAATGTTATCTGTATGGACTGGAGATGGATTTGAATAGGTGTTGCACACCAGCATGTGAAAGATGTCAAATAATTAAACAGCATTTCTGAATTTAGCTCAAATGGCATACCTGGTTATTAAAATACAGGAATTAGATCTGACTAAAGTGATAACACTTCATTTTACAGGTCTGCAAATTTCATGGTAACCTATTTCAAATTTATTTGGAATTTCTGCCAAATCATCCCAATATTTACCTCAAAACTGATCAAAAAATTAATTAAAAAATAAATAATAAATTAAATAAATTATTAATATAAATTATAAATGGATGAAAAAAATTATCTGCTATTGGGAAATATAATTAATAAATAATAATAATAATTATTATTAAATAATATTATAATAAAGAAATTTTTATATATTTAAGGTAAATATTGGGTGTATTTAACTTGACCTACTTAATATTTCACATAGGTTACTTGCTAATTATCACCTAATTACCATGAAATTTGTGGACCTTTAAGATGAAGTGCTACCACTAAAACTAGTAAACAACTTGTACACCTTTAGGTTGATTCATTTGTCCCAGACCAAGGGGAAAAAATAAGTTATAGGGTCCTTTATTGTGGTCACAAAGCTCATGGAAAATGAATTGGTTATTTAGAAATATGAGCATCATTAGTTTATACTACAATTGGATTTCATATGTAATGAATAACAACAGACAGTAGAAACAGAATGAAGAGGGGTCGTCTTGTACTATCATTATTCATTCAAGAAGTGGCAAAATACAGAGTAGGGCACAAGCGCAACACTTGATTTTAATCCCCTTTTTCACCGTCTAATGTGATTAAATACCTGCATTTACTTGCTGATGTGCATATGTGTTACCATGGTTACCAAAGGATGTTGCATAATTATGCAGATTGCCTACAGTGATAGCCTCAGATTAGCAGATGCATTTAAATGTAGTTAGCTTTTCATACTGACAAGACTACTTCCATAAAATCCTGTGGCTATAGTCAGCTTTATACACCACAAATGAAGTGCACCTGATTGGAACAGGTGGCATGAGTTCAACCACTTTTCCAGGCGGTCACGGTGCAGTTGTTGGGGCGGCACCAGAGTTCACTTGACAGCCTAAATGAAGCAGACCAAACAGGCACACCCACCAGGGTGTCTTTGAACAGAGCCAAAGAAGTCAGGTGTGAAAGCACCGTACATCTGTTCCTCGGGCCAAAATCATTCATTTGAAAGAGGATGCCAAAAAAGTCGAAAACTCATTTATGCTCCTCCATACTTCCTCTCATAGTGACCAAATGACTGTGAATCTTTGAACTGAACAAATTGATTTGAATCAGCAAAGTGATATGGGAGCCTGTCTTTAAAAAGGGCACAGCAATGTGCCTCAGTTTCATCAAATGATGTAATCTGACTGCATACTGATCAAGGTCTGTCCCAGCTTGGATAACACAGCTGGGTTTTGCCTCACACTACTTGGCATTGATCATGCAGAACAGGATCACAGGTCAACTATTAGTAATGCATTCAAAATGTGCCAGGATTCTTGCCAGTGGTCGCCGAAACTGCAAAAGCTAGGTCGCACCCATGTGTGTTTGTGTTTGTACCTACCCTCTGTATACAAAGACAAGGAAACAAAATAATACCTTAACAGGTTATTCACCTTGGCTTCCCAATCAGTGACAGTGCCAAAAACCTGGTGCTGCTGACAGACCTCCCAGCACCCTCAGCTGTTGAATTCTACCTTGTCCAAGATATGGACAGATAAATAACTTTACCAAGATTGCCACCATTGAGGTTAATGCAATGGCTTTATGAGCAAAGTTGGTTGTTTGGTTGCATTTGATTTCTTTGTCAGATGGAAGAAAAAAGAACAATGCATTGTACATTGTATTGGGGGCGGCAGTAGCTCAGTCTGTAGGGAGTTGGCTTGGGAATCGGAGGGTCACCGGTTCAAGTCCCGACATGACCAAGAACTGAGTGTGAACTGGTAGCTGGAGAGGTGCCAGTTTACCTCTTGGGCACTGCCGAGGTGCCCCTGAGCAAGGCACCAAACCCCCAACTGCTCGGGGCGCTTGTCAGGAGCAGCCCCATCACTCTGACACCTCTCCATTTTTGTGCATGTGTGTGTCCCGGGTCTGCATGTACCGTGTATGAGTAAAAAACAACAGAGTGTAAAAAAAAATTGAATTTCCCCTAGTGGGAAGAATAAAGGACTATCTTCTTCTTCTTCTACTACTGCTGCTATTGGTGTGTGTTCTCATTTACTGAAAATAAGGTGCAATTTTTATATACTGCTAAGAGGAGAGAATGGGGCAGGCGTTGGCATCAGCAGCACTGGTCATGGCCAACCAAACTGGGTGAACGCAGCCCCAGCCAAGAAGCATGGTGCTGTAACTTGTCCCTTGCGGATGGGAATCATCCTGCTGAACAGCGCCAGGCCACATCCTGTCTCCCATCCATAGGTATTTTCCAACCACCCAGAAAGGATGTCTCTCTCACTTCCTGTGGTGTCGGGGGAGATAGCATGACTATCCACCTGCATTACACCTCTCTCACAAAAGTCCATGCTGACAGGTGAGAAGAGATGGATCCCTAGGCCAACAATTATAGTTGGCAATGAAGAGCATAATACATTGTAACTGGCTATGAATAAATAAGGGGAAAGTGGAGGAAAGCTTTAAATTGAGAAAAAAATCTACAACTGATAGCAAACCTGCCATGCCAAGTTGCTGTAAATCTCAACCAGATCTTATGGGAAGGTGTATAAATAGCAGCAATTACAAAGTCATTCCATGAGTCATGAGAATGCATTTAATTTTAATTTTAATTTTTCATGTGTCATTTTTACGCCACATAACAAAACTATGGTAATGGCTGCAATTAGGTTTAGGCAACAAAAAAAATGTTTAGGAAATATATGTACATGGGCTTAAAATAAGTACATAAACTAATTAAAATACCTATGGTCACAAGGTAAAAAATATGTCACTAAAAACACTTCAAAAACATCACTAATGTAACAATAAAAATAACTCAGCCAACAGCCAATAACAACAGCCAGTGTTAGAGACTGTTGTTGGACCCGTCCACCTCCTTCCCTTCCCTTCCCTGCCCGCCATACAGTAAGTAGTCTCTTACACTTTATTCTACATCACTAGTACTGAGCGTAGATCGTAATCGTTAGCCAGGAGCTACAGCAGCCCACTGCTCTGAAAGTACTGGGTTAAATGCATGAGGTCAAATTTCATGTATGTAACTGCATTTGTGTGACAAATAAAGGTTTCTTCTTCTTCTTCTTCTACGCCACTCTCAGCATGATCAGAAGATCAAAACATACATTAGGAAATATTTTCTGAGCCTCATGGACTGTTGCACAACTAAGCAAAGGCACTTCGAAAAGATGGTAATTTAACATCTTTTTCAGCCTATTAAAAGCAACCCCTGAGGAGTCTGAATCAAAGTTCTCATGACATGTTTTATAGGAATTTTATTAACATCAATGGAGACTTTCAACATACATCCTCATGGACTTCTAAATAAAAGTTCTGAGAAGGCCTTTTAAGTCCTGTTATTAGTGTTTAACACTGACATCCGAAACTCTCACAGTCTTCTGAAGGTTCTTCATTAAAAAGAAATTTTCATAGGGTTCTGAATGAATGTTGTGTGTCCTAGTAGAACATCCAAGGTCCTGACGGACAGTGAGGATATTGCACATGAACAATCTCAAGAAAACATACACTATAGGGTCTGGACTTGATTCAACATGATCTGCATGTTTCTCTGACGTTGCATGTCATGTTTGTTGGGTTATGCAGGGGTTATAAAGCAATGTGTGTGCATGCTCAGAATACACCCAGCTGAGAATAAGACTTGTCATAAACACTGTATTCTCTGGGTAACAGAGAGCAGAAGAGTGGTCATACTTGAAGCAGTTGAAGATAGAAGCACTCTGATCAGTAAGAAATCTATCATCATTTAAACTTACATTTTCTTTCATAATAGCATCTCATTTTGACCAACACTGAACGTTACTACATTGCTCAGATGTCCTGCTGAGTTCCACTGGGTACGACAGGAACCACTAATCCAGTTGGGAAACTCCAGGTGGTTAATACCAGTATGTTGCTGGAGGGGCTGTTTCTCATCTTATGACAAGCAATTTATGAATTTTTAGTCTACAGGGCTTTGAGAACCTATCCATGGTCTTTTAATTGATGTTGTTTATGCTGCTTTCTTTCATGTGCCCGGCTGTGTCTTTAGGGCTGGTCAGTGTAGGCCAGAGCAGAAGGTGGATCTGTAGTTTACAACCCAGTCACCAGCAAAAACATTAGCATAGTACGTTGACACGTTGAATATGTTAATGGTAAGTTCAGTTAAGTTAAGTTAAGTTAAGTTAATGTGAAGCGATTGGTCAGATTTAGATGACAAATCTACTTGCTTAAGGCTGCTTAAGGCCTCCTAGGTGAAAGTCCTGTGTTTGTATTGTTTTGTATCAAACCACTTCATTAGAGAGCATCCAACCTGTGGTATGTTCTCCAAAAACACTTCAGGATTGCATGCAGGCTTTCCCCCGGATTGAATTACAGTAGATCCTCCTGAAGGAAAATCAATGGGCCTCCTCCTGAGGAGGTGTTTATGAGGGTGAAAACAGAGATGAGATCCCTGTGAGAGGAGACTGTATGACTGGTCGTCCATCCATGGAAACAGTGTCACTGCACCCTCACCTCCCCTGCCAAGTGATGGCCTTCTGTTCTATCTTGGCTCTCACAGCTGAAACAGCCCATATGTCAGTAGCTCTCCTGGGACCATCGCATGCTTCCACCTGGGCTCTTGGAAATATGGAAAATGGAGTATATTGTATACTGTATATATAAAATGGTGTGTGTGTGTGTGTGTGTGTGTGATAAATAATAAATAAATAAAGGTACCCCTTAAATCCAGTTTTAACCCCAAAGTTCTGCGGTAAAAATGGCAAATTTCCACAAGCAAATTTGTGTTGTTGACCAATTGCAAGCCATCTTGACAGTGCTGACCTTTAATGGAACAGAGAGCCAGAGTGTCAAAAATGGAGGAAGTTGCCTATTAACTGTGTTGAACAAGCAACCTTTACGTAACCGTCCCCTTTTGTACAAAAAAACAGTGCCAACTATCGTAGTACCAACTAGCCATGCGTGTGCTTCTCGAACCACGTATTTTGTGAAGACACCGATAAATCTCACCGTGCCACTTTCCGGAATGACAGAGCCATAACTCTCACCTCAACCACCATGCTTAGCACCTTATCTTAAATCTGATCGTAACCTTGACCCGCCTTTTGACAGCCTTTTGAAACAGTGAGTAATGGCTAAAGTGCCCTCGCTTCCCAAACACGTCCTCACTCTTAAGGTCTAAAACTCAAATTGGTCCAAAGATACATGTACCAAAGCAAACACACACACACACACACACACACACACACACACACACACATAAACATGCATCACAATCCCTCACACTTATTGTCACACATGCACACACATTCACTTAGCTGTCGATCAGCAGCAGGATGAGCCTCTGCTCATGCATAGCTGAAACGCAGTTTGCTTGTGTGAATAGCATCGCAATCTACATAGAGGCTACATAAATCAGGGCAAGCCAGAGTGATGAAAGATTTAATCTCAGTGGTTTTCAGTGGACATGGAAGATCCATCTTCCCAGACGAGAGGTCCATCTCCCCTGACGCCCCTGACAATGCCGGCTTCATCGGCAACCGAGACATTCAGAGGCAGATGGTGTCTGTCTGAGAGTGGAACCTTCCTTTGAAAACCAAATGAGTCCCGTTTCAAAAAGCTCTCTAAAGCTATCGCCTTCATCTCTGGTTAGCATTTCATTTATTTCTAACTGAAATTAAGATTTTTTGGGGGAAACCTTGACATGAGTGCAACATTAGTGATAGATAAACATTTCACATCAAGCTCATACAGTATAAATAAAATAAAAACAAAACAAACAAACAAAAAATAATTTGTATTGCAGGTCTTTCTCAGTAGAAATCAGTGTTTTTGAATAAAGGTGGACTGGACATAGCAAGGGACTGACTTTTACAGCTCAAGACTTTTTTTTGCACAGATGGCAACTCACTGTGACACACCCCAAACAGCTGCTGTGTTATTTGTACTTCGTCAGATGAGCTGCAATGTTGTTTACCAATTTCCTATCGCAGTCATCATTATTTTGAAGCTCCTTTCATATATCATTTATAGTGCATCAACTCATGGTGGCATTTTGCTGAATTAGGAGTCTGTTTTGGCTTGTGCAGTATTTGATGTTTTCCTGCATTCTGAGTTTAACATTTCAAAATTTTTATTAGAAACCGTGGCAACATTAAGGCCCTGACACACCAAGCCAACGTTCAGCCATTGGACAGTTTGGGGGGTTAATTCCTGCGGTGTGTGCCACAGCATTGGCTCTCGTCTGCCCTTGTTGGAGGCTGATTCAGCATGTTCAATCAGCAGCACCCATTGGTGAGAGAAATCACTCTGATTGGCTGTTCAGCTTAAGCAGTGAGTCAAAAGAAACAGAAGTGATCAAAGTCAAGAGGAAAAACACAGAAGTCTCTTCTCATTTTTCATCTTCATCTCATCATTCAAATGCACCAATATTTTCACAACAACATGGCCATCTGGAATGAAGCTAAGTGGTGGGAAAATGGTCAGAAAACACTACTTTGTTTCCCTTATTAAAACAACAGCTTATACTGTATATCCGCCGTGGCAAATACAAAATAGCACCACCTGCTGGTGTGAGGAGTTACAGTATTTCTTGGTGCAGGATGCACAATTTGTGCTAACTGGCTGTCAGCTGTGGTCTTTGCAGCGTGTTCAAAAGCAACTTGTCTGCTAAGACAAATGCGAAGATCTCTGATGTACAGATGATCAAACACTGGAACAGCTGTATAAACGTGTTTGCTAACTTTACTATACAGGAAATGTGATTTTTTTTTTTTTGTTTTTTTGTTTTATGCATTTAAGGTCTGATAAACATGGTTCAAATGTTTGATAATATGAATGCAGCATTCTGGATCTGGCTTATATGGATTTGTGGTGTCTTGTGACTTGTATGCATAACACAATAATAAAAAAATATTTATTGATCCATAACGTTGTCCTCTGGGATGGGTAAAGTGGGAAAGAAAAGTACATCCAGGGTGGATAATATCCATACAGTTCATTTCTCTTAGCTGAATTGTGTCTGTTGGTATGACCCATTCTCTTGAGAGCTCACAGCAGCATCTCAGGATGGCCTCCCTCTGTACATCCTCATATAGCCCGCAATGTTATGAGACAGACCATTAGTTTATTGCTCAGCCAGCATCGGCAAGCAAGTGAGCGTGAACAATACAAAAAATTGTAAGGGGAGAGGCAAACATTCTCCACCGAGAAATTGCAAGAAAAGATAAACTTGTTTGTTTTGGACTGTTGTTTTTGTTGTGTTTGTGCTGCTAGCTTGAACGTTGCTAAATCACTCTTAGTCTGGGAAAACAGGAATGAAGATGGATCTTTGGACACACAGACATCTGATTGATTGCAGCACATATATTACTTAACCTGTCACACCACTTAGGTAACTCATAAATTAAACAAATGTGATCAAAGTGCAGATCTTCACTTTGCTCTATTTTGAATGTCACCGCTATTAAACACAGCTGCTGCGTCTGCGAAGTTGCATCTGTGACATTTGCAGAAGAAATGCCACCTCAAAGCTGCTCATACACCTTCGACATGCTCGAAGCGATAGAAAACAACAGAACAACAGTCTGCCATGGTCCGTTACCATGGAAATATGTTCGACCTTGTTCAACAGAGAATTTTAAATCACCCCTCACTGTCGCTTCATCCTGAATCACACATTATTATATACCCGCTCCACAGATAAAACACAACAGCTGTTTGTTTTATTCTCATGGGTGACTTAAAATGGTGGTATGCATGGAAGAGCAGCAACCCCACCCCCCCTCGCCAACGTGCAGCTACAGGGATGACACACTGTACTGGAACATGAGAAACCCAGCTAACACTGTTGCCATGACAACCCAGCCAGAGGATAACTGTTTTACAGCATATAACACCACCCACCTCCTTGGCTGCTTCAGGAATATGTTGCTCTGTACGGCAGTGGTGAGATGCTTTGGTAGACACTCAGGGTTTCTAATCACTCACTGTGCTGATTAGACTACTTTCCCCATTAGAACAATAGACAAATGAACAGAGTAAACACTAATGAACCGTTCTATTGTTGGCTGTGCGTAATGCAAGCAGAAATTAATCGAAAATGTCACATCTGCATTGGAAATGTCATTGGTTTTAAGAGGAGTACCCTGACTCATAACATTATCCTGTTTCTCTTTAGTACCACTTTAAGACTAAATTAATAAACATGGCTATTGTTTATTATATCAGCTGATATCAGGGACATTGTCATCTAGCTTCTGGATGATCAGAAAGAATTTTAATCTCTCTTGTTGACAAAAGGTTATCATTCCCGTGTAAAACGATTAAAAGCAAAAATTTGATTTCAATGAGCCCTTTGTTACGTGCTCATGCTATTTTGGGTAATAATGGATTCAGCAGTGGAAGCTGCTTTTAGATATTAACTGGTAATATTGTTGTAATTTTTCTTTTTGAAATCTATGTAATTTTTTGTCTTCTTTGTCTTATTGAGTGTATATTTGCATCCAGGTGAGAATAGTCACAGCTATTTGGCTATTAACACATGCTAATAGTAATAAAAATAGTAATAGTAATGTAAAGAGCAACAAAGTTATTAAACGTTGAAGCAGATGAAAACTCAACACATTCACTCCAGTGAGAAGCTCACATAGTTGACTTATTATTTTTTTAAATGATCATTTTCAATATCCTTTCTTCAGACAATAAAATGACTTTTTCCTGCATTCACTTTCTCTGCTTTATTGGTGAACATTACTTAATTCATTATTAATTGATTCATCAATGATGAAGGTCCTCTTTGACCTAAAGTGTGCAGGAGCAAGTCATTTTTTTTTTGTTTGGAGAGGCACGTTCCCAGCACCACAAACATGTTTGGAGAATGTGCATGTTGATCTTTCCCTGATCATCCTTTTTCTTGTCACAGCACTAATTAGCTTGCGTATTCTCCCAGACAGCAAGATAATTGATTGGCTAGCAGGAGAAGACATTTTAGGTTAATTGACTCCACAGGCTAATCAATTATCCTATATATCAACCAGTGTTAATAACCTTTGTACATCTGCTGCATATACCAGTATTAATTGTGATTTATATTTGAGGCAATACAAATTCAGAAACTGGTAATGCATCAGTTTAATGCACCAACAGAAATATTCCTGCTCAGTCCTGGCTCACAGACCACAGGTCATATTATCTGATGCCATGAGATTTAAAGTACAGTGTAAACATTCATTCTGACAAGATCTTAATTTGAGACAAAAGGAATAATTTCACATCTTCTTATAAGATAAAATTAATTATTCCCCAAGGTGAAAAGAGACTGCAGTTAATTAGGTGAAACAATTATGTGCGACCTATTTATCAGAAAGAAATAACACCACCAAAAGATATTCAAACACTCAATTCTGTAGTTGCTGCTCTGTTGTATAAACATCACTTTGCTGTTGGGGTTTGTAAGGCACAAACAAATCCTGTCCACGGCTATCTGACTCATTGTGATGTAAATCCATCTGATCCTGTATTAGCATTGCTGTCGTACTAGCTCAGGTGATGTCGAGACCTGTCATATCAATAATATGCTCCATGTACCATTGGCTCCTTAAATGTCAGTATTAACTTGACATAAATTGTCACCTTGATTGCATTCTGGTGACATTTAGGTAAGGCGTCACCTTCATTAAGTTTAGCACGCAGACTCACAACTAAGCTGCTAGACAAACCACAAATGTCACTGAAAATATATGTACAATGGATCAAAATGCATGAAACTAATTCTATTGCTCATAATTGATTCGATATTTTAAGCAATTTGTTGAGACAAAAGGTTGAAAGTGAATTTAAGAAGCCTATATGACAATGACATTTGTAATTAATTCTGGTTGGGAAAACCACTTGCATCTCAGATCTGCACCATCATTGCTGTGTGAGCATTTCTGTGCCATTGGTGCATTTTAATGAGGCCAAGGCAGGCGGTCAGGCCTTAGTTAACAAACCTGAAGATGAAGCATTGCCCTGGCTGTGCTATTGACGTCTCCTATATGAGGTGGCAGATCCAGGCCATTCCCTGTGTACCTTCTGTCATCATTAGCTTCAGTTCAGGGAGGATCCTATCAGAGCAACCATTGACAACCAGCAACGTGAAACACCGGAGGAAGAGAGGGAGGCAGAGCTCGAGCCTCTCGGGCTGATTGCTCACATGGGTGAAGATTCATTTTGGTTAACCATCCCTCTGCGCCGCAATTGGCTGAACTAATGGCCCATAAGCACAGTTGATTACACAAAGGTGGTGAGACTGATTGGTGGAGTGATAGCATCGCTCCTGGGAATGTAACTCCAATAAGTCATTTTCACAGAAAAGAAAAACAAATGAGTATCACTTTCTAAAGTCAGGCATCAAGAACATAAATATTCATGATATTTGCAGAACTAGTTACATTAGTACTGATAATTTTACAAAGTTCAAAAGCAATAAATGGCAAGACGCCTCAGGCTGCGGATACTCTCATGAAGGAGCAAAATGTTTGCAGTGTAGCCATGGGACAGTCCTAACCTTTTAAAAGTCATTGGTCTTAAAGTAAAGGCTAAAACTACAAAAAAGCTGGGCAGATTAACGTTATGCAAATATCATAGCAATAGCAATAGCAATATGGTGCTTAAATATAAAGGAGCTTGTTAATTATTCAGTGGTAATACAGGGTAAGAGTAAATGATGATTTGCTTGTATTTGTATTCAACTTTAAAAAGTATAAATTATTCGTACTAGAGCTCTTTCAAACTGTGGACATCTAATTTTGCAATTAAATCCTTCCGTCATTAAAGTAATGTAGATCAAGACGACATACAATAAGAAAGCTTAGGAAACCTCACCACCTTTAAGCTGTGCAGGGACAGTAACTCGCACACACCTCTAGCTTTTTTTTTTTTTAAATTTTCTCATTTAATTTTATGTATGAGATGATTCATAATCAAGCTAATAATTTTCTGGCCTTTTTATGGTTTGAAAATAACTCCCAAGGGACCTATCCAATTATATTAATCTATGGATGCAGCTTAAATATAGACAAATTCAGCATTAATTTCTAGATTTACTGCATCTGTTTTCATGTTGTAAAGTATCGTATGATGGCTGGCGATGTGCACTTGGGTTATTCTTTATCATAAAGACTCTTTCATATAATAACATTGGCTGTAAACTCTCCATAAATCATACAGTTTTATGGTGAGACAGTATAAGGCCATAGCATCAATGTCCTCACTGCTCTCAAGCTTTATTTCAGAAGGTTCTCCCACTCCTCCAAGTCACCTATCCTGTTAGGAAGGCCTTTGGTATTTTTGCTCTATGGTTGCCATCATGCCAAAGATGTATTATTGATATTTTCTTGCCACAGCTTTGCTTCATGCAAAAAATAAACAGCTAAACAGGTTTTATCCCATCAACAACAGCAAACACAAAAGGACTGTTGAAGGTGAGAGCTGAATTCAAAGAGTTGTCCACCTGGCAAAACCCTCACAATACAGTATGGTTAGGCTGACCAGATGTGTCCACTAACTGTAAGCCATCTGATCCAGTTCAACACCAGATGGTGAGCAGCCCCTCTCCTCTGCACTAGTGTTTAGATCAGGTTATGTGAGTGGAGCGGAGGTGGAGTATGTTGGGGGAGCAGAGTGTGATTTTTGCCTAGAGCAAAGAGCGACTTTTTAGAAAGTCAAAGTGTTTGTGTTCCCTCTCTTTTCAGGATACCGTCTTCCATCCCAGGAGTCCAGCACGTCACATTTGCACGTTCTATATTGTAATGCATGTGTGCAAGAACATCAAAGTTTCAAAATCTGGCATGAACTCAAGCAGTGACAGTGAACCCTTATTCATCTTCCCAAAGGGAAGTCACTTTGGAATCATAGGAACACGGGCTGTAGTTTAATGCACTGTTTTTATAGCTGTATTTATGTATATCCCACAAAATCAATTAGTGTGTAATTCACATATCTGTGAACCAGGATATATAAAGAGCGGCTAATGCCATGTAAGGAGGTCGGGGTGAATGGATGGGTCTAAAAATACCAGACTTTCATCCAGGAAACCAGTGTTCGTACCCTGTGCAACCAGAAGTCAATAGTCAGTAGTCAATAACATAACTTACTACTTAAGTAATGCCTCTTCGGGAGTTATGTTAAGCCAAACCACAATATTTTAGTAAAGCCAAAAAGTAGTTTTGTTGCCTAATCCTTACCAAGCTGATCCTTTGTTAAGTCTACTGTTGTTGGAAGTCGTTTGCTGTGAAGACAGAAATATGTTTTGAAAAGACAAGCAGAAACTGACACGTGTTGCTGGACAGACATATGTAAGAAAGCGAACACAGAAGGATTAATAACCTTTTCATATGATATCATACAAACTGCTGTATGAGAACATGTTGCTTTTCATAACCACTTTCCCTGGACAATGGTAAACGGCATGCAGTCAAGGACAGATGTGATGAAGAATTTGAAGAACTTCTGAAAAGACAACTGCAATGCTAAGAGACTGCACAAACATGATGGCGTTTTTTTTTTTTTTTTTTTGAAGCAATTGTATTTCTAACACATCAGTTTACTACCATTACCCGTGCCCATACCCATACCCGTTATTCTGAAACCCCAATGTCCCATTGGACTGAAAGCTTGTCCTAAAAACAAACAAACAAACAACCATTGCTCAGAAAGGCCCATTGCTTGAAAAATTCAAACTGTGTTCTGTGCAGTGAACTGAAGCAACATGATGTCATGTAACATACATTCATACAAGAAGTAACATTACAGTTGTTCCCAATTACAAAAGCAATGTACTCTGAATTTGCTACAGCTGTAATTTGCTGCTCCCTACCAAATGTACAGATTAAACATGACTTCTTAGCAACAAGTTTAAACACTTAACAACCAGTGGCCATGATGTAAACATACAGTATTGTAACCCCATGCTGCTATGTTGAGAAACATTGAGGTTATCATGAAATTAGCATTTAAAAGAACTAGTTATTTCCAGTTGTGTAAATATTTCCAGGACCAGCAGCACCTCTTCACAACTCTATGAAGTATATTTAGTTGTCACAACATTCACTGTTTGGACAAGCTGCATATTTGATTCAGAAGAATATCTTTAACAGAGTTAATGTAGTACAGTAAAACTTTAACCATTATAGTGACAGTTGTGTTGAGAGAAAAAATATTGTTCTCCTACACAGAGATACACCAGTCGTGAAGTTATCAGTTGTTGTTTACGTTGAACCCAATACTGCATGCCTGGGAGAGAAGCTTATTGATAATAGTTACTTATTGATAACAGTTACTGTGGCCTCTAAGTCATGTTACTCTTACAAGAACCTATTTATACCTAAAACCATCAAACAATCGACCTCTTAAGAACCTCTTATCCTAAAGAACAAAGTGCTTTAATAATCAATACAACATCCAGTAAAACATGTTTTAGACCTGCAGTCCCTGGGTGACAGTCCATTTCCTAGAAAGGAGTGTGTGTGGACAAACATGATTATAATATGATGTAATTTACTTCAAGGTGTGATGGAAAATTATCGCAACGAATTGGAGAGGAACATGGCCTGGTTAGGAGAAAAAAGGGATTATCTTTATGGAGCAGAGGGAAGTCAACCATCTTCATGGAGATATGTGACATTCATTACCGCTCAGCGGTAAGGAGAAAATGGGAAAAATAAGATACGTCATCACTCTACTGCTTTAAACCTATGAAGCAGATTTATTCTCCTCCATGGATTGTAACACTCTACAAAGGCTTAGTCTTGAGTTACTGTGGTGATGTTAGTGGACAAAATCCTCTATTTGCAAAAGGAGTTTTTGAGCAACAAAAAAGAAAATGTTTTACAGTAACACAGTTAGTATGGTAGTATGCTGTAGAAAATAATCAGATTATCCTTGAACATGGTAGAAAAACCTTTGCATTGGCTATTCTTGAAATAGCAAGTTTCTGATATTACAATACTTTGGGTAGAAAACTGATTCAATATGTATTATTTGAACAAAAGGGCATTTAAATAAGCCTGTCAAAGGAGGAAGACCTTCATCTACATCATGTGAAACTATAGTGCAAACGAAGGCCCTCTACACACCTTCACAGGTGTGTCACTTATCTGACTGGTTAGACCTCTGCTCAGTGTGAAGTTGGGTGGAACTTATCCATCTGAGCTGCGCTCATTTTGCATGAAAAAGAGCTAACACTTCCTTTACCTCAAAAGAGCTAACATATCCTTTACCTCAAAAGAGCTAACACTTCCTTTACCTCAAAAGAGATGAAGGAGAATGAGGCAATACTGTCATTGTTATATAACCCTCACCCTAACCTGTCATGTTGATTTGAAATGTGTTGCCCCAGTCGTGGCCGGGGTAAAGATGGCAGCACGGAGAGCCAGTCATGCAAAGTCAGCTTGTTGTGGACTATAGTTTTAGCAGCAGCAACTATGCTAGTATGTCAATAAATTCTGCTTGTTTCAGTCGTAGTTGAAGTTAGTCTAAATGGGCTACTGGTGGGCTTGTCTGACTGCAATCGAGGGCTGCTGATTGATTGCCAGCTTTGTTTGGGACAGCCCAACATTTTAAACATGTTAGAGGGACTTGAAGCATCTGCACATCCAAATCCCACAAACTGACAAAATGAACAAGTGAAAGTCACTTTATGGTGTGACTGCTCACTTGTCAAAAGTTTGGTGATGTCACGATGCTTCACCCAGCCTCAACAGAGCAAAGTGCTAATCAGCCAGAGAAACTGGAAGCAGGTGTGGGTGTGCAGAGCTTTTAACAGGAGAGCTGGAGTGATCAATGAAGAACACCTGCACACAATCCTGAGGAAAGGCTCATCCGGGAAAACATCACACCTTTGTGATTCGATCGTGTGTGTGTGTGTGTGTGTGTGTGTGTGTGCATGTAGAGCTTTCAACAAAACCATCTAACATCGGAATAATGCATAATTTTATTTTAAACTACACAGACAGTTGGCAAACTTATGTCATCAAATAATTAATTTAAGAGATGATCAATATTTCCATAGATAACGTGACACAGTCCTGGACTGTGCTAATTGGCATAATGATTTAAAAAATGATTAATCTTCTAAATTAGTTTGATAGACTGATTAAAGGGATAGTTTGCGTGTTTTGAAGTGGCGTTGTATGAGGTACTTATCCACAGTCATTGTGTCACCTACAGTCGATGATGGTCGGCACGGCCCCAGTTTGAAGAAGCAGACAGGAGTTACCGTACAGAACCAAAGTAATGTACTGCTGTGGATGGGGACAGCAGAAAAACACATTTTAGCCACCTAAAAGAAAGTCTCACCAAAATAATAAAAAAAAAAAAAAAAAACTGTTTAAGTGTATGCTATATTTAGAATATTTTCCGAAGGCAAATAAGTTTCACTTTCGGATCAGTTCCCCGTCTGAAAGGAGAAGGAAAGGGCCGTCTGACGGTACCATAAAGTCGAGATAATATGCTAAATATAGCATACACTTACAGATAGGTGAGCCTTTCTTTTAGGTGGCTAAATTTGTTTTTCTGTCATCCCCGGCCACAGTACTGTATTGCTTTGCTCGTGTGTCAACCGTCATCTTGTAATACACCTACTATGGTTCGCTACCTCATGCGACCTCTTAGCTCCTGTCTGAAAGGCAGGCTGAACTAACCTTTGGTTGTATTTAAGTAAGTTACCTAATTATGTTCCATCTCATTAAACTTTTCTGTCCACTTAAGACATTTAATTACCAGAGTTAAAGAAAAACACTACCTCACTTGTTCTGTGATGCTTTCCTCTTCCTGAATAAAACACACACACTGAGCGATAACAAGAGATCAGCCACTTTTAATTAGAAAGAGTCCCAAAAAATAAACAAGTTAGCACACATTCCATATACAAAATGTCAGTGAGAATAGCCTGAATATGCGATGAAATTGATAAGCAACTACGGTATATGTCTCTATTTTTGATTACAAAAACAACAGTGATAATAATAATACAGTTCACCTCCGTTTGTGTTGCAGTAGAGGACTCTTCATAGGTAAATTTCAGAAAATAAAATTAAAGGTGTCTTATAATTAGAAGTGCTCGTCTGTATTAGTTGTGTAACTTATGGACTGCATAACAGAAAAAGAAATTAAAAAACTGTATTTTCTGAATAAGTAACCAAATTTAGTATTTAATGGAAGCAGAGTAGCTTTGACGCCATAATGAAAAGGGGCTATAATTTTTCATATTCAAACTTTTTATATAAAATATATGTATATATGTATATATTGTATATATGTCTAACATTGTATTTCCAATTTCAAACAATTAACCTCACAACTTCAACATTAAAATGAAAACGCATGTTTGGCAGTAATGAAATAAACGTATGTAGTATTTGCGGCAACAACATGCAACTGGTGCTACTTTATTGTCAGATCAATGCAAAATACGTGGAGACTGGAAAACAAAGCGTAAAGGCTATTGTATTAGCACTGTCATTGCCACCAACTGTACACCTAGTTACAAAAGTTACAGAATGTATCATTTACATTCACTGAGATGACAGTGATTGATTATATTAAGACTATATTCATATCTACTGGCACTAGAATTTGGCACTCTTACTTATTTGGCATTTTAAACCACCACGTAAAACCATGTGGATTTCTATGCCTCTTTTTGATGTCACTTTAAAATGTGATGCGATAATAACAGACCATACTATTTTTTTTTGTTGTTTTGCATTGATGGCGTGTAAACAGGTTAATTTCCTCTTCAAAGTAGAACAACCCTGGTTCTCATCAGAAAAAATACAAACAACAAAATCACTGAAGCAAACAAAGGGACAAAAGAATAAAGCAGAAATCGCTGCACCAACTCGAACAAGAAAACATAGAAGGATTGAGTCCAAATGTCAAGCATTGACATATATTCCATATCAACACCAAATGTTAAAGAATAAAATATACAGGAAAGTTTAGAACAGGAATTAATTACATGATTTCAACATCTCAGCCCCATATGCAATGTATTTGGCTTTAAAAATATGGAACTAGAAGCTGTTTAGTATTTTTTCTTTAATACTCACAAGATGTTTATATCCAACCAGTATGTAAGCAAGTTTATTTAAAAGCTATTTTGTGAAAATACATAAAAATATTTTTTTTTTTCCAATAAACTTTTTCTAGATTTTCTTAGAAAAAAAGGACAATTTCACATCTTAATGCAGATGATATCAAGTGTGCTTGAAAATCCTGTTTGGCGGTGGTGGCTACAGAAACGGTGTGTTTTTGACAACATCTTCCCAAGACGCACACACGCGCTCCCACACACACACACACACACACACACACACACACACACACACACACACACACACACACACACACACACACACACACAGACAAACACAAACACAGTTGAGATGACTGAAACTCCCAGAAGCAGCCGTTGCCGTCAATCAAGCCCTCATTTCCGTCTCAGTCCAGACAGTTAGAAAGCGTGGTGTCATCAGTATAGAAAAAAAGAGCCTCTCTTTTATATTCCGAGATGTAATTCCTCCCAGAGAGAGAGAGACACGTTTTATGCGGTGAGAAATAGAGACAGAGAGCAACAATACAAGTCTTTGTGAGACACAAAATGAAGCCTCCTTCTCCCACCTTTCCTTTTTCACCAGACAGAGACAGAAAAAGCGCCAGAACTGAAGGAGGGAGGGCAAGAACAAGAAAAAAAAAAATCACTCTATTGAAACCATTTTAAGGCACTCAGAAGTTTCTCATTGATCAGGACAGATCTGTCAGGCTGACGTTTAGTCCCATGTCAGGTCTCACGTAAGGGACAGCGTGGACAGCTTTGGGAAACTCTGGAGTCATCACCCGGCCATTCTCCCCAGTACTCCCAGTGACGGAAAGTCTCGCTTTGTTCCTCATGGCGTCCCCAAAGGTCATCTAAAGGCACAAAATGTCACGTATACACGCAGACAACAAGCAATCACAAACATTAACACATTCACACGCATACAAAACAAGGAAGCAACATGTTAGGTTAGAGTATCTCCACATCTGTAAGCTTAAAAGATTATAAATGTTCAAAACATGACAATGTAGATGAGAACTAAACATGATCTCCATGGGTAACACAATGCGAGATTCAAATGATCATGTAAAGGCTTAATGCATGGTCATTGCAAGCATTATTGTTGAAATGTGTTACTAGGACAGAGGTATTAACAAGCATGGCCATCAACAGTCATACATGAAAATGGTTTCAAAATAGCAAGGAAACTTAAATGGACGAACACAGTTTTAATCTTTAAAAAGGGGGATATCTCTCTCTCTCTCATTAAATCATAAATCACCAGTACATACGATCCTTTGGCCAACCTCTTCATTCACTAACACTGAAGGATGGAACGGATGGAGCCAAAAAAGCGTGCATTTGGGGGGAATTTATGAAAACCTCGTTCCCTACCCCCTAAATTTTTACACTTTCGATCCCATATACGTTGTAACCTTCCTTATAAGTTGCAAAATTCTGTGAATTCTGCGAGGAAGTTGGGTTAATATTCTGTGCATTCTTTGCCACCTTCATTCGTTTCGCCTCGGCTCGGGACTTGTAACAGAACTCAATCAAGGCCACCAGCATGGCCAAACCGAGTCCTCCGACCAGAATGTAGAAGACCCCAGCCACGTTGCTCAGGCTGAGGGCGCTCGTCTTCTCCTGCGGAGTGCACACGAAACAGAGGTCAGCGGCGGGGCAATGGCGAAAGGTTGAAAGATTTAAAAAAAAAAAAAAAAGGTACACAAATAAAACAATCACATCCACAACAAAAACTAAAAATGCACAAAAATGCACCACTATATTTAAAATTTTTTTTCACAGCCAATAATATCTAAAAAGCACAGAAAATAACAAGACACAACACACAGGTGCTTTTTTTTAAATCATTTTGGGTAAATTTAAAGCAATGTAGTGGATAAGG